>JAQGAF010002723.1:0-20894 GCA_034687865.1 Kryphioiulus occultus
GTTAAAGAAGTTGGATATTTTTCATTAGTCCGACCTCTTCTCGAGTATTGCTGTCCGATTTGGAATCCTTACAGGGATAATCGAAAGCAGGAACTCGAAAAAGTGCAGCGTAGAGCTGCTAGATTTGTAACTGGTAAATACCAGCGCGACGAGTGTTACCGAATTGATCAAAAGCCTGCAATGGGATACGTTGCGATTGCGACGGGAATCTAAATGCATGAGCCTTTTAGAAAAATTTACTATGCCTGGAAATTCTAATTTGGTGGAAGGAATCTTTAAACGAAACCACCGTGGTGGTAGAACCTGCTATTCCAATCCACTTATGGAACTCCGAGCCCACTCAGATCCATACTATTGGTCTTATTTCTTGCATGCTATCAGAGGTTGGAATTATCTTCCAAAAGACAGCCTTAAGCTTCAAGAAATTGAATTTTACAATGATGGTTGTTGTAGCCACCCTAATGCGGTGGTAATTGCCGATTAAATTGGGTTGACGGATTACATCCCCCTACCACACGGTATTCAGTTGCTGATAGTAGGTACTGAGTTGAATTGAATTGATAGTTTCTGTAATGTTGTTTACAAAAATGTAGGTGATGCGCTAAATTTACACAGCTGTTTAGTTACCTTGGGAAGCTTCCACTTTTTATAGATGTTCTAGAACTCTTGAATGGACCTCTTTCAGTTGGTTGGTAACACTTTCTGAATGCTGTCCACCTTGCCTAACTGGGGACATTTCCAGTGGATTTTCCATTTGGGGGGCTTAAAATCGTCACCCAATTGCCTGCCTTGCATGGCCCCAAGGAAAGCCCTTACTCGAATAAAACTTATTATCAATGTAGGTGGTCTGCCTTCATGAGATTTCCCACTCTTTCAACATTTTCGTGCATTTGGATGTCAAAGGTTTTTCCAGAGTTGGGTCTCGCCCACAATGGTTTCACAGCCTTCTAGAACAGCTCTTATGCACCTGACATGCTGTATAATTACATGTTTGGAAAACACGCTCTATAGAGACACCTGTTGTTGGCAAGGAATTGCAACTGGTACTGGATGTCCATAAGATGTTTACCTACATGTATCTACCCTATAGATGAGGAAGCTTTTATGCCTGTTTCATGAGTGGTCTCATTACTTTTATGCCTGTCACCTGATATCGTGACGTCACATTTCTATGGTCTAGTATTTTAGGTACATGTAATAAATTTCTAATTTTAACAAAAATTTCCCATTGCATTCTGTTAGCTTCGCTCAAATTGAGCGAAGAAAAGCTGCCAGGCAGAAATCATTTTGAATCGCATTTGCTGCATTTATAATTCAAACTAAAATGACATTGGATCTTCTTTGCAACTGTTCGTTAACAGTTTGTTCACTTTGTGCCGAAACGAGATGTTGCTGTTGACGAAATTTCCTCTGGCATAGGTGGATAGTTCCACTAAATAGCTCTACTTATCCACTAAGGTTAAAGTTGTTATACTGCGCTGACGTTAAGTAGTGATTAAGTTTTGGTGTATAGTTTACCTAACATTTGTCATAAGTGGCATCTTTGTATTGCTCCTCACAACGATTCTACAGATTTGTTGTCTCTATTAACATTCCAGCCAACGTATGATACTTTATTTTGAAAAAATGACAGTTTTTGAAAACATGAAATATCCCCCACATGGAAAAGAAATGCATTTCGAAATACATAGTATGCAATACATTTTGAAATGTATTTCAAAATACGTGTAGATTGAGACATTAATATATTGCAAAATGCATAGGAAAATGTATTTCCTGAGTAGCCTATTCAACATTTTATATTGCAATGCATTTTATAATACATTTGAGATGTATTGCAGAATGCATCTCATAATGCATTTCAAATGTATTGCAGAATGCATTTCATGATGTCTTCAGTGATGTGTGAAATGCATTTTTGAATGCATTGTAAAATACATTACAGACGAATTTCAGAATGTATTTTCCAATGCATATAGTAATGCATTGCTTGATGCATTGAAGAATGTACTGTACTGACAATTGTATTGTATTGATGATATTAACCCTCAACATTACCACAATTTCTAGATTTCATATCAAAAACCTCTTAATTGATAAATTAAAGATATCAGTAGCAGTGAAAATTAACTTCTTAATTTTACACAAATCAAGTGTTTGGTTATCATTTGTTTCTACCTATATAAATTATAATATTCATCTTACTAAAATGGGAACATCACATATTGGCTACCCAATTACGTATAATGCGTTCAATATATTTCGTAATGCTTTGTAAAATGCACTTTAAAATACATTACTAAAATACATTGCTGTATGCATTTAGAAATTATTGGAAATGTACTTTGCGGCAATAATGCATTTAAAATGCATTTCCTTTTCATGTGGGCCTATTTGGAATGTGTGCTGAAATCCGTCATTTTCAAATGATTACCAACTTTCGAAACGTTATGTAGACAATTTCCCAAGGCATATGCTTCCTCGTTATTGCACTTACATTTCTAAAAATTCTTCAAATGCATTATTCACTATAATAAGTTCACATATTTGTTAATCGCCCTTTAGAATCCAACAGGATCGACTAACTCTGGCAAAGAAAACGTTGTGTGTGCTTCGGTCGAGTCGCTCACAACGATTACGGTTGTTGCTCAATGTTAACCTGCCATTACTACTAACCTTCGTTTAGTATCGTATGTTTTCTCATCATTTCTGCGTTTGTTCGAATATAGACTCCTCCTCCAAACACGAACTGCGACACTTCCCAACAAGGGGCACAGCCAAGAAGTCCAAATACATTTAGTAAAAATAGGCAACAACCGAGTGTTATGCCAGTCAAGAGAGCTGTCCCCGCAAGGGTTTGCCCCCTATGGCGTAGTTAAAGACTGATGTTGGGATTTTCTAGCCCAAACTCGCAAAGCTGACTAACCTTTTCATTTAGGACGCAAAGAATGATCAGAAAGAAAGAGCGAATCACGGGATAGAGAAACCTGGCCAGGGCATTATCGTGTGCGCTCAAACCAAAAGCAGTACCGTTATTAACGAGGTGACGTTTCTTCCTACAAATTACTTTTAGACATACTGTAGTGGATGCCTTTTGGTAACAATTCATCTCCATTGACTTCCATCTAACATTGAATTCGACTCCTACCACCATTCTCTGGGTGGTACTTCAGTGAAACCTCTCTATGTGGGACACCTGCGGTTGATTCTAAGTGTCCCACCCTGGTG
This sequence comes from Kryphioiulus occultus, assembly GCA_034687865.1. Classification (NCBI taxonomy): domain Eukaryota; kingdom Metazoa; phylum Arthropoda; class Diplopoda; order Julida; family Julidae; genus Kryphioiulus; species Kryphioiulus occultus. Next base: position 3,229 of record JAQGAF010002723.1, read on the forward strand.
GAAAGATTAGTATGGATCAGTAAAAAGTTCAGAGTGATATCAGTACATAATTTACTGATATATGGTGATATTAGTATAAATCTTACTGTTATCAGTACGAGTTATAATGGCGAGAATTAGTGTTACCAGTACATTTGCACAAAGTTCGTGAAATTATTGCATATGTATAGTTCAATTGCAACTCTCTACACTAAGATTTATAACTTACCAAAAAATGCAATTAAATTTGACTGCGAACATTTAAAATCACTACCCACCTTTTTAGTTGCAACAGCTGATATCACTATGCTATTACTGACACTACTGGAAACTAGTGATACTTCAGTGATACCAGTATATATCACTACTTAACACTGTTGATTAGTATACAGTATTAGTATTAGTGGTACTAGTACAGTATGGACTGTGGTGACATAAGTATCCATCACTATACTATCAGTACTGATATTAAATGTCAGCATGTATCTTGTATTTGCATGTACAGGTAATAATATTGATATTACTTTCCATAGTAATAGTGATATTACTAAGCATAGTAATATCATCATCATAGTGATGTCAGTAGCCATACTAATTTTTATATGCTGACATCAGTAGTAAAAAAAAACCGCTATTCATCACCATAGAGTTGTGATATCAATAGTGATCATACACTAATGTTTCCATCAGGGCAGTTAACGAGGTGCCCCAGTTAATTTACGAAGTTTTCGACAAATATGAGATGGAGCAGTATACATTTGTTTGAACACAGAATTTCCGTTGGTGGGAAATGCATGTTGACTACTGAAAAAGCAATTTAGAAAACATGAGCTTTTCATCACGATTCAGATACAGTAAAACACCTTTTGTGAGACACCTCTGTAAGTATGCCACCCCGTAACTCGAAAGTGTAATTGTCTCACGTACCGCCAACGAGGAAAACCCTCTAGTGGGTCGATTTTTTGCTAAATTGCATTATTGGCAAACCATAGCCCACTTAAACAGATTTATAGTGTGTACGGGCACACGTGGGCTCTCCAAAGTCTCCAGACAAATTGAAACTTAGATATGTAGTGTATATTGTACGATGTCATATTTGTCAAAACCTTGGTAAACTCTAACTGAGACACTTTGAGAATGCTGTATTATTTTATCCCACGCTAGAAACCTGTTTCAATTGGCTATAGCTTGCCCATCTTATGGGGTGGCCCACTTAGAGGGGTTGCCCCTAATGTTATTTCTATGACACACGGTCGGTGCTTTGAAAAACTGTCCTACGTGATAGGGGTGTTCCACTTGTAGACGTGTCCCACAGGAGGAGTTTCACTGTACTACATACGGGGTGGTATATAGCAGTCGAACTCGGTTATAAAGATCCCGGTTTTAACGAGATCTCGGTTACAACGAGGAAATTGCCTAGCAGATTTGGCTTATGCATATTTCCATAGAATCCATCACGGTTATAACGAGCAAATTTTCGAAAATACGGTATCCAAGGCACCAAAACTTAAGTTATCCATTGGGTTCTCAGTTCATATATATAGATATCAAGTTTCGAGTTTACCCTCAGGTGCCCCCAGGGACAATTATTTTTTTCGCCAACTACAGAAATATAAACATCCGGCCAAGGCAAAAACGGAAGCTAGCCATTTCTAGTACAGTCATTAGTCATTATCCCATCTACATTTATGACACTTTGGGACGCTAAAGAATTACATATATGTCATCATCTTTGTGCTTTTGTGTGACAAAAATTAATTTTTTAAGATCAAATTTGTATACAGATTTCGTGGAAAATGATGTTGAGTGTTTACATTTGGGGTGGTGGGTCTGTAAATCACGACTATTGTGACAAAATACATGTACTTGTGCCTGAAACGTGTTTTCTCAGCAAATAAATTGCATATTAATTCACGAGAAGTGAGTTATCGTTAAATCCATGGCAAATTTTGCTCTTCACGGATATAGCGAGTAACGGTTATAACGTTCAAATTGGGTCGGTTCCTTGATGCTCGTAATAACCGAGTTCGACTGTAAGGAATTCAGCATTCTGACTGCATACAGAACGCTATTCAAAATAGGAACATGAACAGTTTATCTAAAGCTTGCGATGTTTATTGATACCAATCTCTGATGTGTTTACTATGAGGTGATGTTTGAAATGAAGTACAATTTGCAAGTTTTCAACTTTGGGCTGCATACTTAGTACATGGGCCTAATAATCAAACTAAATTATTTTGTTAGTCATTTGCTGCAACAACGTCATAACTCAAAATTCATGATTTTTGAGTTATTGTTACAGGGGGAAGGGTGTGACGTCTATATTTGAACGGGTTTTCTTCTTTGTTGTACGATTCACCGAGATTTGTCATGTTTCAGTTTTATTTTACAGCTTTCCTTTGGGTTCCATTGTATTTTTAAACTTCAAATGCGCCGCCTGAAAAATCAAGATTTTCGAATTTTGGCGTTGTTGCAGCAAATGAGCTTATTATGTCTTTCAAAAGTTGCACCATGCTCTTCCTCAATCCTGTGTTTGAAATGATATTGCCGAAAAAGTGGGTTTCTGAGCTCACTTGGACAGCTTTTCTATTTCTTATGCTTTTTACCATTTCTTACGCAGGCACCAAGCAAGTCACAGCAAACTGATGACGTTTACATTTATCCCATGATTCATCCATCTGATGCATATCCGTATTCGGACTTTGAAGTATATTATTGAAAGGAGCTCCTTAAATATATTTATTCATTGAAAATTGAATACCTCAACCCCATAGCGCAACGGGATCGTTCGAATTAAGCTGCCTTTTTAATTTAAATGCATCAAATAGTCCTTTTGTGAAATCTGTTCATTTTGCTATGAACATGACTTTCATGTGAAAGATGAGGCGTTTTACCAATTGTGGCTGCCTAAATGTAATTTAACAAAACTTCACAGCTGTCCGACTCGCATATGTAAATTTACAGGTGGCCACAAATAACGAATCTGAACACACTTTTCTGAAAAATGAAAAAAATTGTGACAAGGTCAAGAAATATAGATTGGCACACTATAAGCAAATCTGTATAAAACACGCGTTTGAAAACTTCATATTCCACAGCAGGCATGTGGCCAGTGTGAAAAATGTCGGTGAAAACGACAATTTATGTTAAAAAATTCATTTCCAACTGATCCAGTTTAAAACTGAGGAATTACCCTCCATTCAGGTCATTAATTTCTTAAAAAAATGTACTAAAATTTGATTATTTTCAACATTTTATTTTTAAATTTCTTGCTGCTGCCTTTGAAGACTAATACGTTGTCTCAAAAATTGTCAAATTTCATGAATGAAAATTACAATTGAAATCCATTTTTGGTCGAATTAACAAAATCGCATGTGGCGTTCTCTTAAACATTGACATTTACACTCGTGCGCATTTTTTTGAAAAAGCAAGTTGAAATCCACTATGTGGTCTAGTTTTGTAAAAAAAAAAAATTACCTATGGCGTTCTCAACATTGCAAGTGGGTCGCTGTCCATAGTTTGGGAACCGCACTGTTATAGCTCTTGAAAATGCGAAAGTTTTCCAGAAATATTGGGTGTAAAATGTGAAAAAAAATCAGATAATTGCAAGTAAAACATATGAAAAAAAATACTAGGTGTTGTCACAACGAAACGGGATAGGGGACCCTGCATATAATCTAACGTGTTGTATTAAGGATCCACTTTGGATAATAATAGCCACTTTAAACGCATTTAATGAAAATTCAGAGACCCCATATTATTACATTATAACATACGGTTACATAACACTAGTTTAGAAATTTAAAAAAACTTATTTTCAACGTCTAATTAGTGAATTTGGCAGCAATGCCTTTCCTCAAGTAATCTTGTGCCGATTGTTCGTTTAGGCTGAAGCAAAGAGTAAATCCCCTTACGAGGTCACCCATGGAGAGAATAGATGGGACCCATGTGACCCAAAAAGGAGAACAGAGGCCCAACAGGTTTATCTTGTAGCCTATAGTGTAATACTTGTCTTAATGGAATTTTGAGCATGAGCAGGCTGTCAGCGATTCCTATATTTTTGAGGTGATCCTATATAATCCTATATTTTTAGAAAAATTCTTATATTTTACTGCAAACTTCTGTGACAAGGAAAAATGTAGCAGATACTGCGTAAAATTCATCATCTGAGAATTAGCATTAAATTATTATTTCTGGTGTTTCGTTTAATTATGAATTGTTGATTATTAATATTCTAGAAATGTCTTAAAAATGCATTATGGATAGTTAAAAAAAACTTCGCCTACAGCGTTCTCTTAAATGCTAGTATATGCACACATACAATTTTTTTTAGAAAAGAAATATGAATCCATCATTGTGGCCAAGTTTTTGTAAAAGTGCTATTTAAAAGCATTCTTTTAATATAAATTCTTTTAATATAAAAAGTATTCTTATTAATATTCCTAAGAATCTTTAAAAATGCATTATGGCTAAAGGTTTTCTTAAATTTCGCCTACGACGTCCTCTTAAATGTTAATATTTACACTAGTTTTTATAACAAAAATGTGCCTATGGCGTTCTCAATAACTATCGTAGATGGGGCGCAAAAGTCAGCTATTGTAAAATGACTTTGGTTGTGATCAAAAGTTTGAGAACGCTGATTATTTAGATCTTGCAAATTGCAATTTTTGTTTCTAAAATATTTGGTGAAAATATTGAAAAAAAAATCAGAGCAATTACAATTAAAAAGTAGGAAACGCTCCATATATATATATATATATTCCTGCTATATTTTTCCTTTTTCCTATATTCTTGCTATATTTTTTTTTTCATTTTTCCTATATTTCCTATATAATATGATCTCTGGACTGCTTGACAGTCTGCATGAGTACATAATATAAGCTTAAATGATGTGGATTGGGACTATTGCATTGACAGGGCATGTGTTAAGATCAGTTTAGTAAAGCCTCCTGCATTATATTGCTTACAATTTCAGTATCATAACACACACGTCACAGGTTTTTAATATTCCCCGTTTTTCTGCAGATGAGTAGAGTGTGCCCCTACAGACCAATGTACGAAGATAATGGCGATCAAGATTTTGAGGATGCACCATCCTGTGACGCTGTAAATCTTTTTTACAACTCCTTAGGATCTTTAGTGCACTTAGTTTCTAAGGCCGTTTAGGTGAATAGGCAGGGGTAATCCATGTTTTTATGCGGAATACGTGTCAGCTCAGCCCTGTGTGAAATATCTAAATCCGCCAATATTAATTGGCCGTGAAAACAGTTGGAAACGTTTCATGTTTCGAGAACATTGTATGAAAACGTTTCTGAAGCATTGTGACGTTCGAAATGCAGTCAGGGATAAAACCATTGCTGTGGTCGACCAGCAAAGCATTTCTTGCAATGACTTGAATTACAAGGTGTGGCATAAAAGTAATGAGACTGCTCGTTGTGCACGAACTATAACAATATATACATAGTTTTAAAAAGACAGTCTCATTACTTATATGCCACACCTTGTGCATTTCTGATTCAAAAAAAAATACATGTTTATCTGTGATTTACTTGCCCTTCACAATATTTTTGTCCCACGATTTAAGGTTGGACAACCTGGAAGTGCTAATCAGTTAGGCAAGAACATGCAGTGTTTCGGGTCTATCGAGTCACTGACCACAATAACGGTTGGTAACATAACCTTGGCCAAAGTTTGCCACATCTTTCACCACTTCTCAACTTATTTGCGTTGTACCCTGCCAGGTTTCTGCGGATGACAGAGCCACTTCCTCTGCTGGAAAGGATGGTTCTCTCCCTCACATTCGCGTGATTACTGGTAGCCGTAAACCCGAGGATGATTCGATATCCAGCCGTCCAAATGCTCTTCAAGTGATATCTTTTTCCATTCGAGACGTGTCCATTTTTTGAAAGTTGTAAATTTGACTCGTACCATTGAATGCCATAACCGTGTAACAGGGTGCCTGCATACTCAAAAATGTCTTTACTAACGCAAATATGAAGCATGGTGTGTATCTGGCTAGCAATCTGAAATCGAGACAAGTTAGCGATGTGCGTGAGTGCTCACGCTTTTCAGGAAATGGACAATGAACCTCAACAGACATCCTGATGTCAGTAAATTAACTAACTTATCAGCTAAATATCTGACTTGTTTGTTTAGGATGTGGCGACGTCCCAAAGAAATGAAAAGGCGAACGCGAATCAGGCACCCAGCTCACCCTCATTTAGCATATCTGGAAGCTACATTCAAATCACCGCGAGTTGTGATAACAAGGTTTGAGCCAGTAATACTGAAGACACACCAAGGAAAAACGAGATAATTAAAAAACCTGGTAGATAAACATGGTTACTAAATAAGTAGGTGAACAAACTCAGGCTGTAAAGTGATTCCTATATTTTTGAGGGGTTCCTATGTAGTCCTATATTTTTAGAAAAATTCCTGTTTTACTGCGAACTGCTGTGGCAAAGAAGAATATAACAGATACTGGCTAAAATTTATCATCTGAGATTTGGCGCGCCTAAATTCACAGTAAATCCATCATTTCTGGGTTTCTTTTAAAAAATTGCCTACGGCATTCTTTTAATTGTTAATATTTCTTAAAATGTCTTAAAAATGCATTATGGTTACTTTTTTTAACAAAACTTTCGCCTACGGCGTTTTCTTAAATGCTAGTATTTACACACATACAATTTTTTTAAAAAAAGAAATCTGAAATTCACCATTTGTAGCTTAGTTTTGTAAAAAAAAGCTATTTAAACAAAATTGCCTCTGGCATATTCTCTTGAATATTAAAATTCCTAAGAATGTTTTTAAAAATGCATTATGGCTAGTTTTTTTTAAATTGACCTACGGTATTATCTTATGGTTAATATTTACACTAGTTTTTCTAGTTTTGTAAAAAAAATTTGCGTACCGCATTCTCAATAGGCCTATTGTAGATGGGCCGCAAAAGTCTACCATTCGAAAATTAAGTTGGTTGTGGCAAAGTTTGAGAACCGCTATTTATTTAGTTCATTAAAATTTTAATTTTTTTCTGAAATATTTGGTGAAAATTTTGATAAAAAAATCGGATATTTGCATATGAAAAAATGTTAAAAATTGCGCACCAGTAGGAAACGCTCTAAACTGCAGTTATTTACTGATTTTTTTAGAAAAAAAATCTATATTTTTTCCTTTTTTCCTATATATTTTTTTCATTTCCTTTATTTCCTATATAATTTGACCTCCGTACTGCTTTACAGCCTGCTTTCACGGTTTCTGCAGTGGATTGTGGGAGCACCTACTGGCAACACTGTAGAAAACTTTACCGTGTTCCAGAAACGGTGAATATTAGTTTTCCATTACCGAGTGGGAAACACAGCAGCACGTCATCGTAGTTTCTACTAATTTCTCGTTGGTAAAGCGAGAATTTCCTTTGGTGCGTCTTCAGTATTAGGAGTAGATTGCAGTATATAATGTTGTCCAGCAGTGGCAGGCCATCCGGGGTTATTGCCACACAGTTGTATGGTATCCACATTTGTATGCGAAAAAATAATTGCCACTGATATTAGTCTGCTAACAGAAATTGACAAACATTGCATGTTAGGGACCCTTAAGCTTCTACGTTATCCTCCGTTATCTTAAGCTTATGGTAATTCATTCGATTGAAAGGTGGATAGGTAGGAAAGTAGTTAAATAATTAACTGCTGATGTCAAAGTTGTAAGTTTGGTTTCATACAGGCTGTCAAGTGGTTCCTATATTTCGTATATTTTTTTTGAGGGAGTCCTATATAGTCCTACATTTTCCTCTATTTTACTTCAAACTGCTTTGGCAAAGAAAAGTATGGCACATACATGTATACTGAGTGAGTCAGAGTTAATGTACCAGTCTCTGGCAAATTATTCCTGTTGCAAATATTTTCATGCACTCTTTTATGTTTGTTAGAGTAGTCCGGTATACCTCGTGCACAGACTGTATGCCTGCCTTGGCTTTACAGGCTGTGTTTGATGTGCTGACCGTTGGTACCAATGCCACTCTGCATTCGTGTGACGAGATTAATGCGGACATTGCGAAGCCTAGCAGTATCTACTGTGTGGCATGCATTTCGAATGCATTGCTGTAGATCCTCAAAATCTTGAGGGGCAGTCTTCTTATACCAGAGTCTTTATGTACCCCCAGAAGAAGAAGTCTAATGGTGTTAGGTCTGGTGAGCGTGGTATGACAACATTATTCACAATGTTTTCATGTTGTCAACAGAATTAAATGCGCCATTTTGCCTTTTTCGGTTCACAGATAGCACGAAACCCATACAGCCATATCTCCGGTATTTATTGATGGATTTGCGTCCTCTTTTTTGTTGTGACTAGGACATGAATATCTACCGGTTTTGTATTGACATCAACCACCTCATGAGCATAGGTCCAGAGATCTGATCTGGCGGACCAGGTCCGGGGTTATCCATGATGATGTGCCTGTGGTGATTAAATGTCCCCTAGACTACTCTAACAAACATAAAAGAGTGCATGGAAATATCTGCAGCAGGAAAAATTTGGCAGAGACTGGTACATTAACTCTGACTCGCCCCCTATAATGTTAAATCTATCATTTCTGGATTTGTTTTTAAAAAATTGCCTACGACATTCTTGGTTATTAATTTCTAAGGATGTCTTAAAATTACATTATGGCTAGTTTTTTTATTAATTTCGCCTACAGCTTTTGTTTGAATGGTAATATTTACACTAGTTTTTCTAGTTTTATAAAACAAATGTGCCTATGGCGTTCGATTGGGTCACAAAAGTAAGTCACTCTAATATCACATGGGTTGTGGTCAAAATTTGAGAACGACTGTTTTGTTCATGAAAATTGTAATTTTTTTGTGAAATAATTGATGAAAATTTTTAAAAAATAACTCAGATATGTGAATGTGGGATACATGAAAAAAATCAGATAATTGCATTTCGCAAATTGTATACCAACTGGCCACAATCCTTTGAGCAATTACAATTAAAAAGTAGCTCTAAACTGCAGTTATTTACTGATTTTTTAGAAAAATTCCTGTATATTTTTACCCATTTTCCAATATCTCCTATATTATTTTGACTTCGTACTGCTTGTCAGCCTGCTAAGAACACTAATGAAAATCCAACTCATTCACATTTTTTTCCAACACAACCTGTCAAGTATATATATCAGTTTCTATACCAAGTGTGACCAATTGACACTATCTGCACAGGGTTCCCAATGACCTTAAGAACCTGAGAAAGTCAGGGGAATTTCAAATTTTCCTGCAAAAGTCAGGAAAATTTGCATCAGCTATAATGCCAGCCTTAAATTGCCATAACTTGATATGATGATTTGAATTTGTGATGCTGCTCAAAAGAGGGCATAACTAGTCACGGTTATGTGACTGAATGAGGTTGCTGTTTTGAGAAAGAACATTCAACAACTTTAGCCAACATTAGACAACTTTTGATAGTCAGGAAAAAAATTCCAAAAACCTGGAAAAGTCAGGGAAGTTGAAAATTTTATTTGAGTGGGAACCCTGCTGCAGTTGTTTGATTTGTGCGGTATTTTGGTAGCCGGTCCATTCTTTCCAAACTTTAACGTGTTTTTTTCCACTCGAAGCTAGTAGGCCTACAATAGAAAAAACGTCACGTTTCTTTATCAGTGTATATATCATAACATCAATTTAGGGTTCTATTTTTCGTGCAGCCCACAAGCACAGGACAGGGACAGCAAGGGTATGATCCGTCTTATACTTCGCCGAGATATGCAAACGACAACGACATCGAAGTATAGTAACCAGTCGTGTAAACGACAGTCTTACTTTATATGGTGGTTTTTTGAAAGACATGTTTAAGACCGCTCAAAATTCATCATTTGTAAACCAGTTTCGCAAAAAAAAATTTTTTTGACCAATGATCATGTTGTCACCGTGATAAAAAAAATGGTTCTGAAAATCGCCATTTAGTGATAACACTAAACTTGAACAGCCCATATTCTAATAGGCATTGAAAAGAAATTAATTTGCAATACCAAATCCAGTAGACACCCTGGGTTGTCGAGTATTTGTAATTGACACGTTATCTGCACAGGTTTCCCAAAGACCGTGAAAACCTGGAAAACCTGGACAAGTCAGGGAAGTTGAAACAGCCTGGAAAAGTCAGGGAAATTTCAACTTCCCTGCCATAACCTTATACAACCCGTACAGTTATTTACTGGCATGTCCAACTTTGATAGTGAAAAAGAAACATTCAACGGAATAATATAAAGCAACAATTTATTCTTGGTTTAATCATCAACAATATCTGGTCAATGTAACGGTTCAAAATAACCACACAACAAAATGAAAATGAAACGTGAGATTGAAAAAACGTCCATGGCAGAAACGAATTGGAACACCCTTTAACTGGACAGATATGAAATGGAACAGTTTAAATAATATTTTGTGGCATGTCCTTTTGCTACAGTAACAGCATTTACTCGATCACTTATTGTACTAAGCTGGTTTCACTGAGTTCCACACATTGAGTATTTTATCCTGCAAACCTTCAACAGTTATTTGCGGGTTGTTTTTAGCACACATTTCATTTTCCTCCATAATGTTTCAATGGGATAAAGATCCGGGCTACTGGAAGGCCATGGGAGAACATTGACATCATGATCATGAAGTCATGCGTTGGTTGTCTTTGCAGTAAGACAGCTTGCGTCATCTTGCTGGAAATTAAACTGATCACCCATTTGGAATTTATCAATAAATGGCATCAGATAATGTTCCAAGATTTGCTTGTATTTTGCAGCATTAACAGTTCACTCAATGAAATGCAGGTTTAAACACCTTTGGCTGTCATACAACCCCAAATCATAACACTGGCTGGGAATTTAATAGAACTGGTAATACAATTGTGATGAAAGGTTTCATCCTTCTTTCTGATCACTTGGTTACACTAGTGCCAGTTGACACTTCAAATTCTGACTCATCACTGAGACAGATGGTATTCCTATGGTCTTGTGTCCAATCATGGCCCTCTGTAGCCCATTTCAAACGGGTTTTCATCTGCACAGCTGTCAGCAAAGTGTACTCTTTTGGATACCCATATTTGAAATACATGCTCTTTATCTACCTGTAATAATCATAGTAAATATTCCAGAGCCCTTCTGTCTGGCGATTTTATTATCGATGGCATTCCAGTTTTTTTATATGCAATTGATATTTCTCCAGTGCAGCGAAACTGCTGGATGATGTTGTGAACTGTTGTTGAGGGCAACAGCAAATACTTTGCAGTTTCACGAACCGATTTACCTTCTTGATGTAATGTTACAATGCATTTTCTTAGCTCTTGACCAATTGCTTTTCCCCGTGCCATGTTTTAACCGAAATGAAATAAACTTATGTTAGACCCAATGGAGGTATTTAAGGGAATTAAATGTCCAAAGTCCAAATTTCAGCGTTCCTTTTGCCAACGAGAAAATTGGCGTGTACCATTTCATTTCTGTCTAGTCATAGGGTGTTCCAATACATTTCTGCCATGGACGTTTTTTTCGCTCTCTCATATCATTTTCAGTTTATGTTGTATGATTGCTTGATATTATTACATTGAATGTTTTTTTTCACTATCAACGTAGGGCATGCACCAAAAAACAAGGGTATTCCAATACATATCTTTACGGGTTGTATGATGAGTTGAATTTGTTTGTAATGCTGCTCAAAAAAGGGCGTAACTAGTCACGATTATGCGGCGCAGAATGAGATTGCTGGTTTGAGAAAGAACATTCAACAACTTTAGACAACTTTTGATAAAGTGAGGACAATTTTTCCAAAAACCTGGGAAAGTCAGGGAAGTTGAAAGTTTTATTTGAGTGGGAACCCTGCAGCAGATATTTGATCTGTGCGGTATTTTGGTATGCGGTACAACCTTTCAAAACTTAAACGTGTTTTTTCCAGCCGAAGCAAGTACGTTAGAAAAAACGTCACGTTTCTTTATCAGTGTAGCAGTTCCATAACATCAACTTAGGGTTCTATTTTTTGTGCAGCCCACAGGCAGAGAACAGGGACAGCAAGGGTATGACCCATCTTACACTTCGCAGGGATATGCAAAAGACAACGACATCGAAGTACAGTAACTAGTCTTTAAAACACTAGTATTACTTTTATGGTCGTTTTGTGAGAGACATGTTTAAGACACCCCAAGCATCTGCTTTCATTATATAGAAAGAATCGCAGACATGGGGAAGATCGGTGTCTACTGATCATTCAAGTCATTGAATAGTCATGAAATTTACATCAGGGTCATGGGATTATTGCCTTTGATTGATTCACAAAAACAAATCTGGTTTAACTTTCATCCTTTGTCAGCCTGTTTCGCAATTTTTTTAACAATGATCATGTCGTCATTGTGACCATACAACATTAAACTTGAAAAGCCCCATATTCTAACAGGCATTGCAAAGGTTTTGAACTCGGAACAAGTCCTTGAAAAGTCATGGAAGTTGCAATACCAAATCCAATAGACACCCTGGAAAATAAATTTGTCATCAGATAGGCCTACAGTATTTGCATGTGAAATGTTGTATTCACAACAGTCGGCATTAGTGATACATCGACTTTATTATCCCAGAATGAATTGTCTTAAAGATAATTTCCGTGGTTTTCATTGGGGCGAATGATACTGTCACCCTGTGCAATTAAAGGGTAACATTTATTGAACAGTCGTAACTTTTTTAAATATGATCGATCTTAAAAAAATTGATTTCGTAATTTGTCCACGAGACTACATTGAACAACTTCGCTTTAGTGTTCTTTAACTTTCGAGTGGCTGAATGTGATTATTTTTGACCCAGTGCAGGTTTTTTTTTCACAAAAAAGCTATTGGACAGTTATAATAAACCAATAAGATGATCATTACTGAATGTTTTCTGAGAAAGGTTGCGAGCAATGTTATAAAATTGTCGCCGTCATTAATGTATATTTTTGACTGATTTTCATTTTTAAGAAATTATTATAAACCTGTTTGGAAATTTCTTCTACAACTTCATATTAGACATTATGAATATTCAAAAATCTTTTATATCCATTCTGAACAAAGAGATCAGAGGATATCTCCTGTTTGGAATACATCAATCCTATAGGATATTGTTTCAGATAATTCGGAAATGATTAAGGATCATGATCAGGATTGATATTTGCTTGTTAGGTCAATGCATCTAGTTGCCCATGACCTGTATATAACGTTTACATGTTGAAAACGTTTTAACTTACACATTTTTATCTTTTTTTTGCTTCGGTTTGCCCCAATAGACAACAACATTTTGTTCATTTGAAAATTAATTATATATAACGAAAATGATTGCGAATTTTGTTATAAATAGTTTGCCTGACAACATTTACATTCTTTGAAATATGCACCAGCTACTTTCCATTTAAAAAATTAGTGGGGTTTGATTTGACCCCACATAGCCAAAATCGAAACATTTGAGGTGCAGCCACTCGAAGGTTAATCTATCTTTCAAATATGTCAAACTAATTGATTACCTGGCTACAGTAAGTTTTCGCCCATTTAGGGAACAAGTGGAAATGCGAATCGGAATGTCCCTGGATATAGTGGCTTCAGAATAGTTCAAAAAACCTCAAGCTGGACTAGCTGTCAGTCCAACGTTGAAAGTAGAGCTAGTTTTGAAATTTCCGTCAATGAACCCCAGGTTTGGCTTAACCCTTCCTTTCTTCAATTATACGATGTGCATTTAAACGAAAAACTGCAAGTAGTACTCTTTATGGGGTTGCCTTACATTTTGCATGAACCTAGTATTTCAATTTTTTTTAAGACGCTCCAATAATTAATTATAAAATAAATAACAAGACTTTTTGGTCCACCCTCATAGATATATACATGTATATATATTGCTTATATGTAAGGTGTCCTTCTTCTTTTTTGCTTCATCATATAACTCGGTAAATTCGCCCAAACATGCAACAATAGCAATATGGGGTTTAGTCCCTTCGTGCTTTCTACTTTGTCTGTGTTACAAGTTGTCATTGTTTTTTTGCTGTTTGGGGGTAAGTAAAGTCAATGTTCAAAGAAATTTCCACCTTGTATCCTGCCAGAACAAATACCTGGTGAGGCTGAAATAGTGTGGAGATCATTTCATTCGTTATTGTGGAAATGTGTGTTGAATTTGATGATTGATGTATAGGCTATGGACAGTGCGCAATCCAATGGTCAAGTGACCTTTGACCTTAGAATTCATTTTAAGGGACATTCCATTTCCAAATTGTAAACCGTTACTCAAACACCCCAAGTCTCAATTTGAAAGTTGTAGCATACTCGAATTAGTATAAATCACGTTTCATTTAATTTTTTGGAATCGTGTACAAAGCACAAAAAATAACAAAATGGTGTAAATTTGACCTTGTAGCTTCAAGGACAAGCGCCGTTTTTCCAGGACAATCTAACCGCATTATAAAAACGATTACTGAACTAGTGCACATGCTAATGTTCTTATGTTTCCTCGTAATTAGATTGTCCTGGAAAAATGGCGCGTGTCCTTGAAGCTACAAGGTCAAATTTACACCATTTTGTTATTTTTCGTGCTTTGTACACGATTAAATTAAAGACAATTCGCTCCACAAGAAGTTTGACCAATTTTTCAGTGTGAATTTCAGCACTGTGCTAGAGGCACTTGTCACATTTTAGCCAATCAATCTTCCCTAGCTCAGGCATTACGATGTTTTGTATTTTTTGTTTGATATCTTTTGACGCAAAAGCACACCATTTTGCTTCAATTCAGAATGATTTTGGCGCAATTCTAATCGATTTTTTTATAATCGAAAATGTGCATAGTTATGTAAATTTCAATTTTGCCGCCATTTAAACATTACAATGAGGCATTGCGACACTGCAGCTATTACCACCATAGCCCACCAGGGCCCTATGCATGATAAAAAGCATAGGCTCGTGGCGAATTAACTAACACGCTTGATGACGTTGACGGAACGCCTTCTAGACTGGCCCCATGGGCAAAGCATGGTTGCACAGGCCTGTTATATCTAGGGGGCTGTGGTGTATGCATTATTTGAAGTTGACTGTGGCGCCATCCGGCGAGCGAATAAGGCAACTGCGGTGCCTTTTGTGCCAATTAAGTAATGTGGAACTTCCTAAATTTAGTCTGTCGTCGTGCCTAATGAAATCTGGTGTTTTTGCGTGCCTGGAAATTAGTTTTAGAAATGTTTTTTTTTTTCGGTACTTGCCTGGGCTTTCGATTTTTTGATATTTGGGGTATGGTGAATTCGATGTGTATCTCTGTCTGTCTGTCTGCTTGCCATGCCATGACTAAAAATATCCGTAAGGTGGATAGTAAATCTGGGTTTTGCGCTTAGCTAAACTGTCCCAAACGTGATTTATTCCCCATTTCCCGAAATTAACAATGCAGTCATGAAAATGCAAACGCGAAATGAGACAACGTTCCACTTTGCGTTTTTCTTTACTCCAATTTTGGGAGAGTGACTCGAAAAACAGCCTTTGCTTTTGGGGAAAAAAACTTTGGAAATGCTCTGAGGAAAATTTATTCAGCAGCCTTTGTAAATAGCATTATTTCACTCTAAAAGAGGTTTCGCAGTTGCAAACAACCCTGCTTGACTACACTAGACCCAGTCATTTTTTTTAATTCCCCCCCCCCCCCCTGCCCCCCAAATTATATCCAGAATTTGTTTATCAATCCAATGAACATGTAGTTTCTCAAATTGAAGAAGGCACTTCCTTCCGGCAAAATAACAGGGTTATTTCCGGCTTTCAACATTTCTAAATTAATTTTCCTTTCGAGAAATGGAAAACGTGAAATACACGTACTGTTATTTTATGTAGCCCTGCACAATTTGATGCAAAATCATGGTGCTTACTAATCTGGAAAACTTGGAAACTTCAGGGAATTTTATATTAATACTGGAAAACCATGAACGCTCAGGGATATTTTCTCTTAAACCTCCAAAACCTGGAAATTTCAGGAAATTGGAAAAAGTATTTTGTTTTCTTTAATATTCTGATAAATCAACACAAATGATTGGCCTGATAAATAATTCTACCATTCCCCTAAAATTCATCATTGATGATTTAGTTTAAAAAAATTAATTGCCGCCAGTGTTACCTTTGTTATGGAAAGGTGTTCATTAATTTCAACTATGCAGTTTTTTTTGTCGGTATTAATTTGTATTTCTGAAATTTTAAAAATGATCTAAAACTGGTGATTGTTGATAGGTTTTTATAAAACAAACCACAAATTGTTTTAGTACTATTTCCAAAAAAAAAAATTAAGGCAACTACTTAAAATCTATTACTCCTGGCAGTTCTTCAAAGAAATATTCGTGAAACCCATCATTGGGATATGTTTGTTTGGTAATGTGTTGACTAAAAGCATACATTTGAGATCTTGTATTTCAAAAATATGCGCCTATAGTTTCCTTATCATTATTACTAAATATATGTACTGTTTTCAGTAGAATTTTGGCACACATTTACTCATTAAAATAAATGTTTGAACCCGGAAAATTAGAATATGACCCTGGAAAAGTCGGAATTTTGCTTTCAGAAATTAAGTCATTAGTTTTCAACGTAAAACCATGCATGACATTTTCACAGGGTTTTCGAGTCCCAATTTCTGGGATTAGCTTTTTTCGTGCCATCTGTGCTCCACATTGGCTGCCTGGGAAATTCGATAATCTCATATTTTGGCAACGAATTAAGCAGTTAAGGCACTTGCATGGGCCCCCCGCGATTCCAACGCCATATACGAGGAAATATTTATGCAAATTACACTGAATGTAGTTTTTTGCGATGAATTGCGAGCCCCGAAATGAGTTGTATTAACCGTGCATGCCTCGTTTATGAGAGGCATTTCTGTTGGTGCACGGCAGTTAAGATTAAGCCGATTAGCCATTCAAGGACTTTTTGGGCATTACCATTGCGGGCCCGTGTATTTAAGCTCAGGGCAGGTCAAGGTTGGTTCGTTAGTGGAAGGGCTTCTAGAGCGAAAGGCGTTGCTGCATTTGTGCTCGGATTAATTGGACACCTCAAGACCGTTGCGCAGCGATATTAAAGGGCCCAGCCGCATAATTAAATGTACCATTTTAATCGGCTTCTGGTTGCATGAGCGTAAGTCATTATTTTTAATGTTAATTAATATAACAGGCGTTTGCGCTGATGATCTGGTTTTTTAAGCCGTGATCGTTCGACTTTTACATGTTCTTGTCAGTTGCATCTCATCATGCATCGTCTCTTGTATACGGTGAATGGCTTCCTCTTGTTTGCCTTCTAGAGCAGTTCTTCGTCATGTCCACACCTAGGACACATTTCTTAGAAACATGGTTTCTGGAAACAGATTTCCGCAAAGTGTTTCCACATTTTTGGCAAGGACACGCGTTTCAGAAAACATATTGGAGGGAATAGGCTTCAAATGTTTCCTCAAACACGTTTTCATGCTAGAAATGTGGAAACTCTTTAACGAAATCTGTTTCCAGAAATCATGTTTTCTACACTGTAGATGTTGACAAGGCTTTGGAAATAGGCCTCAATGTATGGGTACCGGGGATGTTCAAGTATTATTATCTTAGGCTTGGGTGCACCATTAAAGGTTTTATGAAAGCTTACAGTGGCTCCGGAAAGTATTTGGACACCATGAAAATCGTGAATAATTAAAAAAATAAAATATCAAAGAAAATAAA
>JAQGAF010002724.1:0-20890 GCA_034687865.1 Kryphioiulus occultus
AGGAAATTACTTCAAGTTGTCCAACCTCTCTCTATACAGGGCCTCTACAAACGGCTGCATCGTGCTGCCATCTAGCGACTTATAATGATAGGATTAATTTTGCGCGAAAATCCCAAACATGATTTTTATTACATGTCGTTGTTGTGCATGCATGGGAGGCTGGGTTGCCTAATGACCCGTGCTAAAATAAAACTGTTTAGGAGAAATATTACCTTTTTGGCAATCCGAATTTCAAAATAAATTCGATGATGTCGTTACATTATTAAAAATTATGGTTAATGTTGGGGAAGAGGTGGGATGCCTTAAAAATCATGTGGTTTGGGATGTTTGTGATACGTTCCTAACAATACCTTAATTCTTTATTTTTAATTTTTCTTATTAATTTGTTTTGCATTGGCGATTTTTTGGATGCGAAAGTAGTTATGGGGAAAAGACATTTTGTCATAAAGTTAATCTTGAAAACATAACCTGTCATTAAATAAATCCAACAAACAAACCGAAATCCGGTTAGTGTATTTATACAGTAGGGTCCCATGGGTTAAATGAAACACGCTTTGACAGTCGCTTCGAAAGGATGACCAGTGTCCGAATGCACTTTCCCAGGCTTGGGCGGCCATTGTATCTGTGCTACCTGTGTCAAAAGTATCGATGCATTTTTTCCCATTATTCACCCTATAGAAAGGCTAAATTCTTTTTTCTTTTTTCAAAAAATAACATTAGCTTAAGCTGGACGCTGAAATTGCATTTTTTACGCAATCTGTTCACAGCAGCATTGAGAAGTTTGCATTTTCAACCCTTTCCAATGATTGATGGAGGGCTAAGACGGTGTAAACGATATAATCTTAATAAACGAGGCTTTTTCTTTTTTGAATTTGCGCGAAGAGGGCCCGAAAATTTCCGTACGGTTATTTTGTTTAGTGAATAGAAAGCGGCAACTTAACCCTGGTTTTCAATCCTTGGTGAATAGACTCGTCAAGGAATAGCAATTGGGGTTCACCCCTCATTTGCATACGGCCATTCCGTTAGCATTACTAGCCTCTTCAACGGTCACCACTTGCCAAGGACGGACAACAACCTTTCTGCTTCAAAGATAGCCGCTTTTAATTCAAATTTCAACGGCTGAATTTCAAACTTTGACCGTTTTCTCCGCATGCGTGCCTCAACCCTTAACAAGAGAATTTTTAAATTTTGACCATGTTTGGATGTGCGTGATAGTTACATGTAATTCTCAAAAACTACCTGTTGTATGGTGCAAATTCATGTTTCTGTTCCTAGCTTTCAACATTGACATCAATGACGTGTGGTGCATTCTGAAGACACATGTATACGCACTCTTAAGAAACTCCACATGTACTGTAGGCGACTTCTTTTATTGTTATAAGAAGCCATATACCGAATTTGAAGGCATTCGTGGATATCTGTAAATTTAGTTTTCAAAATTTATCCTATACCCCTTGCTTTGGTGAAATGCAGTCTGTCTAATGAATTTCAAATTTGAACACAAACGACTCGACCAATCGAGTTAGTTCAAGGAGCTAGTCACGCTTACAAATCTCGACGACACAATCGAGTGCAAAACGAAATTTCAATTTGAATATTTTGAAACGAACTGGTAATGGCGGCAGGAATTCAAACCTTAACTTTTGAGGAGGTAACGCTGAAGATGAAGAACGTTTACTGAATGTAGGCAACATGGTCAGAATATTTCAAAACATGTTTACTATTTTTATGAATTTCGACCCAGATCGATTCATTTACTTTTAGGCTCACGATAAATAAGTTAATTATAACAATAATTATAAAATACATTTTTTTTCAACTGATTCATAAAGCTTAATTGGACCATTAAGTTTAGGCAAGCTTAGGCTTTAGGCAGTTGAAACATCACGAAGCCGACGAAAGAAATATATAAAAAAATATTTTTGTATTACTTTCCATGGCATGAACTAATTCCATTATAGACGTACAAGGTACATGTGCACTTTTATTGCTAATTGTCAAATTTCGCATTAACGTCCATCTAACGTTAGTTTTTTGAACTTTTACAATGATGTAAGACGTCTGGTGCATTTTAGGTACAAAACTTAATTATCATCCATTAGTTTTTTTTAATACAAAAAAGATGGGAAATCCTGAGATCGGGCAAGAAAAAGTGGGTATAATAGTTCACGGTGAAAAAAATAAACGGTTGCCGTTTTGGGATGGGGTCATAGGGGTAGGGGGTGCTATTGGCCACTCCGTGCTTTCGATGAGCAGCTGCCTGGAGGTTATTCACCCACTCGTTTAATTGCAGGGGCTAATAATAATACGACGTAATTCTGCTTTTTTGGGTGGAGTTTTATACGTATAAAGTGCATGGGATATAGAGCCGAAATTAGGCTCGAACACTTGCAAAATGAAACGGCTCCATCCAGGTGAACATTCAGGGGTCATGCACCCCTCCCGTGACAAAAGGAATTGCGATTGAATTTGTAATTAAGCCTGCCTACCCATTTGCAGCCTCCTGTGTGCCTTCGTCAGAGACGAACAGAACTTTTAAACAAATTAACAAGAATTTAAAGGCATTTAAATGAGTTGGATTTAAGACATGCAGGTGTTATATATACAAGTGATATTTTTACGATTTTATGCAGCATAATGTAGACCAAATTCAACATTAGATGCATTTTCGACTTTAGATCACTGATTTCTTGTCTTTTAGCCATTTTCGACCTTTACAGGGTGGATCATAAATGATGTGGGACGAATTGGGTTTGTTGAACCCTGATGGTGACTTTGACATCACATGTTCAAAAATGGTGCATGGATGGACATGGTCATCTGTCGTTATGGATTTAGCCGATATGTTAAGTTCGTATACTGTAGCTGTTCTTAACATGTGAGCACATGGACAGTATACTTGAAGAATATGAATTATTCGTTAATTTACTGATGCTAGTATAGCACACACGAATGTTTCTGTATAGGCCTATAGTTTATTGCAGGACTCCAAATTTGAAATAAGTAGGGCCTATACATTTTTTAAAAAAAATAATTGAAACTGCATTGAAATTTGGAGGTAAGCTGATGCTCCGATAACACTGATATTATGTCCGATAACACTTTGTCACATGTTTTGTAATGTGAAAACTAATTCTATGCTAAACAATGAGACAATGTAAATTGTAAAAGTGTGCAGGCAACCTGCCCAATATGATAGTCGGTTACCAACTTATCACCTCTCATCGTTCACATAATTCATCGTTAAATTGAATTTTTAATAGCTTAGGGTTTGTCCAAAAAGTTATATTTACATAAGCCTGCTACGTGAGGAACGTGTTCAGAACGTTTTTGACGCCGCTTTATGTGAAACTTAATTGCTTCAATCGTCCGTAAATAATGGAAACTACTTTTTGATGGTTTCTCCGATTGGCCATGCGTTACACAAAGTATTAAACTTGACCTCAATCATTTTGTATGCCATTGCTAAGAAGTGAAATGAGGTCGACGGTATGCTAAAGACAAGACAAGGTCGGATGGTAAAGACGTGATTTCAATGTGGTCACAGCCTGAAAGTATATTATTGTGCTATTAACGTTGTTATGGCCGTTTTTTTTTTTTTTGAAATGAACGGGGCAAATAGCACCATCTGCAAAGTAATAACTTTAAGCCGTATCCATGTCCAGAAGGTTTCTCTTTTTAGAGTTGCTTCACAAAGAGTGTCCACAGTTGTCCATTGTGTTTCAAATAAAGGGAAAGATGCAGGGCAGCGGGAAAAGGAAATTCGTATATCCAGTTTTTTATTTTTTTTATTTTGGTAAATCGTGCGGAGGGCTGCTTTTTAAAGAATCTGGTGGTAAAGGTGTTAACTGTTATCAAAGGCTGTTGAACCCAGCAGATTTTGCTTTTCTCTGTGGCCAAAAAAATGCCTTTTGGGCAATCTGTTTTGAATAAAACTTGGTAAAATCACGTTTCGCAACGGTCGCCAGAGGGCCAGGCGCAACAGCCGTTGGTCATGTGACCTGCTAAGGGTTTTTACGTCACACACTCGTGTTTATATATAGATACATACGCGTATAACAATGCTCAAGTGGAGGAGTTGGTGCCTTACGTTGGTCAGTGTGAATTTCGCAAAGGGTTGACCATGACATCAATTACGACCACGGAACTGACCACAGTGAACGTGACCTTTGGGAAGAAAAAGTTTAATGGATTAAGATTAGGGCCATGACGTCATGGTAATCCTAATTTTATTTGGAAAGTGGTGAAATTTCGGCAATTTGGAGATAATTGCTGAGACCGCCACAATTAAGATGACCACCAAACTGACCTTGTACGAATTTGAAGGAAGTTTCCTTAAACTCAAGCTTACTCGCACTGGGTTGGCTTCCATGACGTCATCGCCACCCTTCCATTGTTAACCCAACATTGAAATTAATTTAAAATGTTGGACAAACTTTGAAAAACAACATAGACCATGTTGGTCTAAATATACAGTAAGACTATGAGAATTCTACGTGTGTTTATTTTTTATTTCCGTTAACAAACTGAGCTTTACTTTGTCAGTGCTGGCCTCTGGTGGTCAAGGCTGGCGCCAATTCCATCGCCATGGGAAAGCATATGGCCAAACATACATCATGGATTGGTGTGGCTTCACCAAAAAAGTGGACACTACCCAATGTGCATTTTCTACGTGCAAATTAGTTCTTCCGGCTATGCGAGCGTGTTTTTCGAGCACATCCGGGCTAATTTGAAACGTATGATAGCCGTGGGTCATTGATTTTTTTTGTGCGATGTCCGCCATGCGTGACCATATCTTTGGCGCCAATTTTTTAACCCTTTTTCACGTGATTTGAACATTTTTATTTGTGCCCGGACTATGCCACGTGCAAATTGAAGAGCAGTTGTGAGCGCATGGTAAGTTTTGATGTGTGAAATTATGATTTTTAATCCGGTTAACATCTTACAAAAATTTTCAGTTTAAGCAAGCGTGATGCTGCACGATTATTTCATAAATTTAAAATTTTGTACCAAATTAATGCCAAAATAGGCATTTATATAAGCTGATATCCATTGTGTTTATATTTGAGTTGATTTAATTCAGACGTTTTAAGCAGATACTAAAACATTTATTTCGAAGCAATTGAAGCTATACAGTGTACATTAATTGATGAGTATAATCAGGTTACAGTAAAACATACCGTATACGAAATTTGAAATTTAATTATAGCCCTAATGATGTTTTCAGTGTTCTCCCAAAACCTGGAAATCCTTGGAGACCTATAAAAGTCAGTGGATTTTGTGGCTAACTGGAAAGCCTGGGCAAGTCAAGGCAATTTTAATATTTTTTCAACAAGTCAGGGGATTTCCTAACTTAAATATAATTTGAATCCAGACGTTATCGATTATGCCCCGAATTGCGGTTTTTTAGGTGTAGTTGCCCTTTGCTCATTAAAGAAAACCACAATATATCTGACCGTCAACTTCCTTCTACTTGTACTGTATTTGGCTTCAGTACGACAATGTCTAAATTTGCCAAATTAAAATAAATTCCGAGCATCTTGAGTACATGTACACATAATTCAAAATTCAAATTAAAAAACAACGATCCTAGATACTTTGGTGTTGTGTGAATTTTTATTATACGAATTCAATAATCATCGTCCTAATCAGCTGCAACCATCTTGATTAGAATTTTAATTTCAAGAGCAGGCTCTTTTTAATTACAATGGTCGATGGGGAATTAACTCTAAAAGTCAGGGGAAAATGGAAATGTTAACCTGGGAAACCTGGGAAAGTCAAGGGATCTGGTAAAGTAAAACTTCTGTCCAATTGACTAGTGTTTTTGAATTGCTTTATCGTTCAGGTTTGTATGCAAGATGGGATACCGTTTTCGAAAACATCAGGATGACACATAATTTTAGTATTTTTAAACAAAACATCTATAATTCTACATAGATTAATTTATTTTCATGTTCATTTGCATGGGTATCTTCGTGATTATGTATCCGGATTTAAGTCGTCTTTCGCTAATTTGTCCCTGTATGGGCATCTACATGTATCTGCATTGTATACATGTAGATGGGTATAGATAGTATGGTACAGGTAAATACATCCAAGACATGTCTGCAGATTTCGCCTAGAGGCCCTTGACCATTGGGCATTTTAAAGACACATAACCACGATATGAAAATGGGGTTTAATTGCCTTGTTGATCTCCTGAGTGGTTTGTGGTGGATTGCAGGTCTGACAATTGGTTATGTGGTCAGGTCAAGACTGATCCATAGCGAACAATATTAGAGGTTATTTGCCTTGACCATTCGACGCCCCAAATCTGCCCCATCCTGGACAGGTCAAATCGTACCCAAAGCTTGACTCCGAGGCTTAATTTGGGCGATAATTCGGCTTAAGGGCAGGCATTTAACGACCTCAAATTGCGGGAATGTGGGGGTCCCTTCCTTATTTGACCACTGGCTACTTGCCACCGATTAATCCCAAATTATGTGTTTGGCTTCGAGATATCGCCTCGCTAATCCCACGTTTGGGCCGTTTTCCGTATTTGCACGTCGAGTTGGGTCCCACCCACTGTTTGATTACACGTTTCGACTATTTGCACTCGTCACTGGTAATGTGTAGGGCCAATAAAGGGGAGATAATTGATGGGTGTTGACCCACAACAAGGGGTCAAGTCGACCAAAGCTAATTATTTGGCTCCTGGGCTGGTTAAAAGTGCTCTGCTGATAAATCGGCTTTTGTTGGCCCGCGCTGACCAGTGGTCAGTTTGAAAGGGTCACTTCGGGGCCTTTGTCGGCTCACTCGAGTGACCGCCCGAGGATGAATGGACCGGTCAGTTGGGCCCTTTATCGCGGAGGTGTGACTTTCGACGCTTAAACCCCTACTAATACCGTTTATGGCCATTACACGCCTAATTTGAAGGGTTTTACCCTCCGGTCACTAACGCTTCGGCCACTTTGGGGGCAGTTAGGGCTGTGATGGACAAGCTGCAAAAGCATTCGAAACCCTCGGGGGTACGCGTGTACGGAAGCTGCCTAAACGACCTACAAAAAAAGTTGGAAAAAGTGTTTTTTTCTGTCCAGGACTGTGTTAGTGGAGTTCATTAGCGATGGTCAAAAAAACCGAGGGAATTTGGACAAATTGATACTCGTGTCATTGGGCGGACGGGACAAGTCGTAAAATGTAGCAAGAAGGGGATGGGGGCTTATTGGGGGCATGCATGGTACGGCATCCATTGGCAAACTTTGAAAAAAATGGTGTTACGGTGCGGGTCTTAATGGCCAGCACTTAAATTTGGTACATGTTGGTGCCCCAGAGTGGGGATGAAACATGCTCGAATCAATTCCTGACCAGTCCACATGTGCTACCTGTTGCATGGTGTGAAGCGATGGGCGGAGGTCTTGGCGGAGGTGCCCTGGTGAAAATGATCCTGTGGTCACATATTATTTAAATAGCCATAGTTTGTTTTTTATATTTTTGGTAATACAGTAAATGCATAGGGAAAAAATTCCAAAATACCTACCATCTTAATTGCAGATTATCGGTTATCGCTGATAGTGACTTTAATTCAAGTTTTCAAGACTTAAATTAAAATGTAATCAGTGCATGAAAACGTATTTTACTAACTGGAAGTGAATTTTAGAAATTTGACTTGAGACTTGGCAATGGGGTGGTGTGGTTCAAGCGAATTCGCTGAAGCGTAGTTTAAGCAACCTAGTTGACTTTAATTTTGGCTTACAAAACACAACGTAAGACCCCAATTCAACTGCGCTGTTAAAACCACAAATCTACAATAAAATTCCGTCATTATAATTATTCCAATGGTATTTGTATAGTGAATTTATTTCAGGCTCAAAACTCAAATCTTCTTTGCTTCCAATTTCAGCAGATACACGATTTTATGTAGGTTTTTAAAATGTAGTTATCTATGCTTATCATTCCCTTATGCGCATGCAAAGTATGAAACCTTTAACATCAAAAGTCCATGTCTTTTCGGTAGTCTCGCTTATCCGTGGATGGATGAACCGGGTTATTTTTAGCCACATACTCAATATGACTCACTAAATAACTAATAATTCATTTTTAGCAATACTGATTCTTACAGTTCATTAGGCAACTAATGAACAAAGTTAACTTACAGCCCAATAGT
The DNA here is from genome assembly GCA_034687865.1 of Kryphioiulus occultus. NCBI lineage: Eukaryota > Metazoa > Arthropoda > Diplopoda > Julida > Julidae > Kryphioiulus > Kryphioiulus occultus. The sequence goes on from JAQGAF010002724.1 coordinate 8,144, forward strand.
AGGTTCTCTGTAGCCAGGATGGTAACCTGGGCCCTGTTTCATGAATTTTTGAGGAGTAAGCGGCTGTGGATGCGAAGTAAAGTGTGAGTATAGTGAAGAATTAATAATAATTCTGTTTACTAAACATTTCATCCCAAATTCTCAAAAATATGATTAATTGAGGATTTAGACCTGCAGGAGCAGTGAGGTTTTGAGATGTATATGGCAGGTTAATCACTGGTCGATGAGCATAATTTGTGTATGTGCACCATATTATTTAGGTTTTGTGTGACTGATTGGGTTTGCATATGTTACTGTACAAGTATAATACAACCTAGCAAAATGTGTTACTGAGATTTACAAACTATTTACCTTTCACACGTTGTTTCCCCTTAGCACAATAACATATGCAGTGGACTTCTTTCCATTCTATTGGTTCGCCAGCAAAAAGTTTGTATTTTTGCAATTGGAGCCCAAACTACATTGGAAGAACGTCATTTGTCTATTACCCATGCACCTCCGGAATGGAAAATTCATCAGAGAAATTGCTGAAGTAATTCAAAGTTCCTCGACCATCCAGCATATCATGGAAAAGTATAATAAAGAACAAAGGAGGAAAACCCTCGATTAAGTTCTCCAAAGCTTACTGCTGTAGTTGAGAAACACTTGCATAAATCAGTTAATCCAGAGACAGTGCGGAATGACATTAGGAAACATAACTTGAATGGGAGAGCAGCCATGAAAAAACTATTCATCAATAAGAGAAATCTTACAGTTAGATGCAGTTTGCAGAAGAATACTTTCAAAAGGCTCCAGTTTTGGAACAAGTGAAATTTACTGATGAAAGTAAATTTAAGATATTTGGATCAGATGAACGTTATGTATGGAGAAGACCTGGTGAGGAAAAAACATCTTTGGACTACAATCAAATTTAGAGGTGGGAATAATGGTTTGGGGTTGTATGTCAGCTGCTATACCTGGAAATCTGCACTTCATCGAGGGCATCATGGACAAGTACATGTACCTCGATATATTACAGCAGAATTTGAAGCAAAGTGCAAAAAAAATTAATATTAAAGATGAGTTTGTGCTGTATCAAGATAACGATTGAGAAGGAATGTTGCCTCTACAATTGTCCTAAAGTGCTTAAAACACAGTCTCGGTCACCAGAACGGAATGTGATTGAAAACCGTTGGGATAAACTGGAGTTCGAAATAAGGAAACACTCCATTTCCAACCAAGATTTGAAAAACCCTGCAAGGGGAATGGGACAAGATTTGTCCTGATTTCACAAAAGAACTTGTGGAATCGTCCCCCAAACGTCTAAGGAGGTCAGACAACAGAAAATTTGCGAACCAAGTATTAATTGCGAAGAATTCAATAGAACTAATAAAACACTCACCAAGTGGCTGGTATCGTTAGAAATGGATTCAGAAAGGGGATTATTTCTGAATCCAAGAATTCAATAGCTGATTAATTTTGTTTATTCAATACGAAACTATCATTTTCACTTTATTATTGATTTATTTAAATACTTTTATTCTTTGTAATAAGGCGCAGACATTGTTTATTTGTTCTTTGATATGTAAGTAAAGACAAGTTTCATTTTTATTCGCTTCTAAATGATATTTTCTCGTAAAATTCGATTTTTACCTGCAGGGGATTTTGAATGCAGGGGTATCATTTTCACTTTGAGCCACTGCATCATATATAATGTTAATCCCATGCAATGTCTGAAATGTACTGAAGATTTTTAAATCATTTCTCAGAATAAGGATGAGGAGTTTGAGGCTTATTTCACCTGTACTCCTCATGCATTTTTTTATGAAACCCTGCTCAGATTTCTACCCACAAATTCATCAAGTTCTCCATTCTTCATGAAATGGGACCCAATTAACCCAGGCCTTAATCCTCCAATCCTCACATATTTTGTAAACAGTATATAGGATTGAGGATGGCATGTATGTATGTGAAACAGAATTATAACCATTTCTTCACTACTCACACTTCACTCCTCATCCACAACTCCTCACTCGTCAAAGTTTTATGAAATAAGACCTAGGTACATGTATGTGTGCAAAATAATTTTAGTTGAATTGGCTTTTAAGTCTTAAACAAGTAGCAATTTTGGGAGGAGCTCCTACATTTTTCCAAACCGATTTAACGGCCCTTGGCTGACCAGAACACCAGTGGCTTCCCTATCGTTTATGGGTCGTAATAAGTCCGTGGTTGCTTTGATTATAGAATATGGGGGTCCACTTTCTGGAGCGAGTTCGGTTTTCGGTCATCATTTCGAATTACCGGGCACCCAGAAAACACCAGCTGCTTAATAAGTAGGCCTAGTTGGGCCGAATAATGCCAAAAAATTGGGCAAAAAATAGCGCCTATAATATAGCTCCTTGGAGCGGGCACGTGCAACCACCGAAAAAAGGGGGTAGGATAATGTCCGGGGGTGGACGGGTGGGTAACGTAGTATAAAAGGAGGCAAAAAAAGGGTAGAGACCCCCAAAAAAACCGGTCAAGTAGATGCAGCAGATGAGAAGAAATGCACGAACTTGGTGGTGGACGAATGCGTGTTTCGTGGGCAGATGTCCGTAGCACGAGGGAGAGCTTTCTTGTGCCAAAGTCACCTTCAACCCCAAAATCCACCTTCTGTGTTGTGTGGATGCGTGCCATCCTGATAATGGATGCACTCGACTCTTGCTCCCTCTGTCGTGCAGAATTTCAATGGCAGTCTATGGGTGAAAATCCGTTTTGTTTGGTTCATTTGGCGGCATTGGTAAATTTGGGAGAAAATACGAGTTCATGCCAAGATTTGTTCTTCTAACATCATTAAACAATTTGATATTTAGCTACATCGTACGGTGTCTAACGTATTTCTGACATTGCGTTTTGCATAAGTTAATCATTTCTGGAATGGTTCATACAAGCCCAGAACCGTTTTCGATTGTTTTGAACATAACTTTTCGTCAATGTTTGTTGTCTCGTAACTGCATGCCCAGCCTGACACCTGGGTTGTTGGAGTGGAATTCCTGGCATAAAGTTTGCATTTAAATTGATGTCAAACTGAGTTTGGCATAAAAGTTCAATAATACATAACGGCCATGGCTACTCTGTGTGATGTCGGGCATCTATTCAATGCCTTGTATAGGGTGTGACTGCATAATGTAAGGCCAGCGTGAGTTATTCAAAGTTTTGGCGCTGCCAGTTTAATTACTCGACAATGTCCTATCTGAAGTACTTTGAGATACTGCATGTATTATATCGACAGGGCCAATGTCCAGAAAACGTTGCAAATTGCCTGCAAAATAACCGCAGGGATACTAAATCTACTTCTACTGAATTTTCAGAAATCAAACACTACATGCATGCAGCTCTGCTCCAAACTTGCCACCTTAACTTTAATTAAAATTTGAAAAAGCGCCACCTTGCCACCTTAAATTTAAAAATGTGATGCCAATTACTGTAGGTATTTGCTGAAGTAGGGTATCTACCAGTAATGAAATAAAATACAAATTTGGGTTTAAATGCTTAATTTTCCACCCATTCTCGCAAAAATTTTCGCCTATGACGTGTTTTTGGCCAATAATCACGCAAGTCACCACAGTGGCAGCGAATGTTTCTGAAAAATCACTATTTTGTGCTGACATAAAATTTGAACGGAACCATATTCTGATAGGTATACAATTTTTTGAAGGCAAGAAATTCGTTGATTTTAAAAGTCATGGAATTTGATATACCAGATCTAGAGATGCCCTATATGAAGGCTCTACTTTTTTTTAATTTTTCCATACTATTTACACATCGATTCTTGGTTGGTCATCCATAAGAAGGGGTGAAGAAGAGTACTGAGTTGAATTGAGATCTGAGGCGTCTTAGCCTCCCCCAGTCCCCCTGATCCACTGGTGTAGACAAGCTATAAGTATTTTTCACAATGGGTAGCTCCTCTTTAAGTTGGCCGTTTTTAGTCTTTCCCAAGTGGCAATTCAAAAAGATTTTGAAAAATCCATCGTCCATTCACCCAGTTTTGAAACGGATTTGGCGCTCAATGGACTCGTCCTTCACCTCGTCTCGAGGTTAGATAGCCTTTTTTAGAATCCAGCCAGAAACGTCTCATTGGTTGACCCTGGCAAGGGAGGCTAGGAGCCCAGGGCGAGAGTAGAAGGCCTCCTACGTAACGTAGACGTGAGGCAGCCTGGAATTAAGGCTGCTTTGCGAGGCGGCGACCCGCTAGACGTGGGCGCCATTTTATGCTTTTTGGCGGCCATGTTTGAAACTTGAATTTTAGCATATTCTGAACGGAATTCTCAAGTAAGAAAACAGTGCATGTTGGGTAAATGAGGAAATGAAGAAAGAATTCGTAACGTGATAAATTTTTGATTCTCCTAAAGTAATCTCAAAGCTGTCATTGACCTACAGTACTTGTACAGCCGCTCGAATTTGAAAGCATTTAATGTTTTATTCGCCTTGTTTCGCGTTTTGACCGCTTGGTGGCGCTGACTCCCTGAATTCAAAATTGCTGAAGCTGCTGGTGCATATACTGTACATGTATTTTTCAAAAACTTTAATTTTCATATATTTTTCCACACCAAGGGGAAATGTGCTGAGCCTCTAAAAGCGATGAAACAAAGGTAACATATTTTGTTCTATACAGCTAAAAAATGTCATTATAACACTGGACAAAAGGGAGAAAAGAACGGCATTTTACTTGCGGACACCCTGTATTTTGGAATTTAATACTTTATTGTACGAAAAACCAGGATCATTGACTGACTTTAGCTTACATTTGATACAGTACTTTACGGCTCGTATTACGTGCAGTATTTTTAGGGGATTTTATATTCGCCTGGAGTTGCTATGATATTAATATGATGCACGGGTGCCTGTGTGAATATTAACAAATGTTTTGGTTAATTTTCATATTTGCGTGCAGCACACCGTTTTTTTCCAGCTTTAGTTATTACTTTTTGTAATTTAACCCGCTTTCTACATATACACGTACATTTATATTTGCGCAGAATTTATGGGATTCTTAATGCTTTGCGCGTCTACAAATATATGCATTGCGTGGTAAATCCCTATAACTCCAAATTAATAAAATGAATTTTACAATAAACGTTTCTGAAATGGACTCGGATGGCCATGCATTTCGGTATTTAGTGAATTTCATTACGATAATTCACTTTCTTGCTGCCTTGATGGCTTTGGCATGTGGCCATTCGGCTATTTTGCATTATTCATGGCTGTGGAACATGTCAGAGACGTGTAAATACATGTGTAGGCTTGTCATAACATACATGTACATGTACTTTAACACATTTAGCACGAAGGCCTCCGGTATTTGACCGATTAAATTTGGGCCGCTACATTGGTACAGTACCAGGATATGTTTATATATTTTCAGTAGCTATTTTTATTTACCCAATCTTACTGTAAATCCGCACGAAATAAGTGAAAAGAAAGGTAAAAATACTACATGCCTTGTAATGTTAATCCCAGCTTTTGATTAATAGGGTTTCATGAGATGGTTATCTGACACCATTTTCTGTTAGTTCTTGGTCAAAATTTATGTCCGTTAATTACACGCCCACATTTTATAATTCGGAAATTTTAAAAAAACGTCATCTGATTGACAAAACGACACATAAAGTATAGGTTAAAAAACGTAATTCTGTGTATTTAAGTGGACGTGCTTCGGGCTGTCCGTATTTTTTCATGAATATTTATGAGACAGTGCATCGTGCATGCTAGCAACCTGTCGTTTCCGTTAATATCTGCATTCATTCAGCGACGTAGGGAGCAATTAAGGAGTTTCTTCGCAATTTTGCTATAATGCAAACTCAATTCGTGACGTTGAACGCTTAGGATTTCGTCCGCCCGTTTCATGCCAAGTTAGGATTTCATTTACTTTTTAGAAAGTCGATTTCATCAGCTTTTTCCCCTTACAGCTTTTTTCCTTACCCTCCTTGCAAAAATTAATTTGCAAAAAAAACTGTTAGTTGCAAGGACCAAAGTAGAAGAACAAAGTTTTTATTTCGTGGATTTGGTTGACAAAGGTTACCAGCAGACGGTGCTGTAACCGCTATAATTGAAAATGGCGTCTATGTAGGGAAAGACTCAATGTTTTTTGGCACTCTGTATCGTGATACCAGATCAGCGGTTAAGCGCAATTTGAAATGAACATTGAATTCAAAATAAATTTCGACACTATAGTCGCCCAAGGTTGTTTACAGTACACGTACAGTATACACTCCCTTCAGAATTTTCAGAAATTGCACTTAACGCTGTCTGATTGCGATTAGGTCATCACACGATACCAGTGGCCATCTTGAGGGTTTCCCTATATGTAGATGCTATTTTCGATTCTAGAAATCACAGCGCCCCTATACTATCTCCCTCTGTAACTCAAATACATGAATTAAAAAACTGAAGTCTTCTACCTTTTTCCAAAATTGTTTCTTGTAACTCCCAACAGTTTATTTTGGTAACGAGGCAAGGATTTTATGATCACCCTGTATAACTTGGATTACAGACTGCAGTATATATTGGACCATCTACCTTCTAAACATGGTTAGGATTTCCAGTACAGTATATGCTTATAACTACATGAGTTTGCTTGAAAGTTTTGAAAGATGCCAAAATGGCGACAAGGATTCAAAAATTCGGTAACGACCCCTCCACTGGCAGTCCCGTATTGTTTATGCACTAAGGTGAATAAGCTCGTGTCCCGTTCTGTCCACGCCTGTGACCTACAAAGTGACCGTTCTTACCCATAAGGAAATCCTAACCATGTTACGTAGAGGGGATGGTCCAATGTATGCAGGTTCACATCCTGTAAATTACAATTAGGCTACCCTTTGAGGGGATGTCTACTGTAGCTCGTAGCCTTTACATCCTTTGTGGTCATTCACTTTTCAGCATCCTTTTTTTTGCCAGGCCAAAAGCAGGTGCAGAAATTAGCATCGAAGGGAACGTGCGCCGTATGCAAATGAAGCGGGGGTTATGCCTAATTACCCATAATTCCGCTTATTAGGGGCATTTAGTTCGTGGTTTGAAGGGTTTTAATAATGAATTATTAATGCTGCTGCTCATCTCTTGTCTTATGCCAGTTGCCAACGAACTTTGGGTCCGCACAAAGGGATCGAAAGGGGATGGGGTCAAGCATCATGGCGGCCATCGGGGGGTTATGCAAATTTGAAATTGGAGGTAGCCTATGACGCACCCTCAGGTGGCTCATTATTGATATGTTGTCGCGCGAATGCATGTCAAATAGCCTTAAATTAGCAAAATATGACTTATCCTGCAAATGTTACATAACGATTACAGTGCCTATTATTTCTTTTCTATAGATCTCTTGTAATTTCGAATTTTCGTCGTCGGGGGGTTATACACTTTTGGCGGCCATGTTGAATCCAACGCCGGAAATGACGAAACATATTCAGATTTCTCAGGTAGGCCAATAAGAAAATTTTCTCACCTTCACGACCACCAAAATGGCGGACAGGGAGTCGTAGGTTACCCCGCCAGGTTTAGTGTTTTTACCTAGCTCAACTTATCTCATTGCTAATATTTGAAAGTTGCATGCCCATTAAGATACTTCGATTCCATATTTGGGATCAGTCCCAAAATAAGGGTCGTCCGATAAGAGCCAAGGAATTCACCCTGTCTAATTGTCACGTGCTGCGGCAGCCATACTGTAGATATGGGCGTCCCCAAACTTCTAATCTGTCGTTTTAAAACCAATAACAGGTGTCGTGCGATAATTATAACGAAAGCGTGTCTTCAAGCAGCATGGTCGTTTAATAATTTATGACGAGAAAATCGAAGAGAAGCCTGCAACTCGTTCAGTGCAATGTTTGGCTTTGAGTTTTCCAGGTTTTTCTGGCTACGAAGATGCGCTGTAATTACATGTAGTGGTTGTTCACTTTGCGTCCCTTTATTATCCAGCGTCTATTATTCCAGATTAATATCTGCTGATAGATCTGAATTTAGAATTCAGACGTAAATTTAAGTGCGAGAATTGAGTAGGCATCTCATATTATACTACATTTACTCAATGAACGCCAGTTTAATTAGCGTACCTTTGAAGTACCCTCGAAGACAGCTCCAGTCAAGTACGCATTATCCAGAACAAAACCTAGCTTAATGTTCATCTGACACTACCGAGCCATATTACTAAATAGTTTTTGGTGTACTTCGGTATTGTCCTATACAGCAAAGCAGGTTAGAAGTACGAGAAAGTGGGCGTATAATAATGGCTCGAAGGCTGGCAGTGGTTGCCTGGTGGTTAGGGGCAGCTACTGTAAATCAGAAATTACATTTTTAATTAATTTAGGTAATAGGTTAGGTTCAACACACAAAAAAATTAAAAAGAATAAATTCTAAAATCTACGGTAGGTGTTATTCTTGTACATGATGTATATACCAGGCAATTATAGTTTAAATATAAATATTTTGTGCCGATTTGGAGCAGGGAATACTGTACAACAAAGTTTATCCATGATTTTTAACATGCTATTCAGTATAGCACAATGATCCTTAAAACATAAAGTTAATGAGAAGCATTCTTTTAACGCGTCAGAAGGCTTAAGATTGCTGTTATCTCAGAAATTTAAACTTTAAAATTTGTTGTTCTATAATTTTGCCCAAATTTTACCCAAAATTGGATAAGTGGTTTTCCTTGGGCAGCGACACGCATCGGAATCTCCTAAACAATTTAAAAAAATATTTATTAAATTCAATCATTTTTGCAGGCAAATTAACGACTATTTACCTGTATTGGGTAAACAGTAGTTTCTGCGAAATGGGTCGTGGTTGGGTTGCAAAGAAAATTCTTTGAAACACCAACGTGGATATTGGGGGAAAACTTCGTGGCAGCCATGATTGTCCATGGAGACTTTGCCATTTCTGAAAAATATAGGATAGCTACCAGATTGTCGCATATGCAAGACAGTATGTGGATGTATAGACACGTTGAACATATCAGCGTTATAAACCATGCACCATGTATCTGCAAAGGCCAGACTTACCGACCGGCTTACAACACGTGTATCAGGATCTGTTCCATGGTTCCAGACTTTTCGACCCCCCTTTACGTCAATCACAAATCAATCAATGTGGGTGGTGCCAGCAGTCGAGATTGTTTTTCAAACAGCGTTGCATCACGGGTAAAACTCGGGGGGCGCAGTGGGTGGCAGTTGTTTCGCAGTCGGTCGGTGGCGCCCCCTATCGTTCTCAGCCTGGGTTAGCAGTTGGCGGCGTCCACTCGCCCTAGTCGCTTTTTTGCACCCTGGCCCAGTATGTGGTCGTGGGTTTGACGTATGGCCCGAAATGCCCAATGCTTTTCGGGGCTAGCTCCCGACCCCAGCCAGGGGTGAACGAGACCCAAAAAAAAAACTTGCCGGGTCACCAGCACCCAGTTTTTTGCGCTCAATAGTGGCTCGGGGTTTGTCGCGAATGCACGCGTAGGGGAGCTGCGTGGTCCCCGGACTCGGGTACTAACCCTGTATTCTTCGTTGTTTAACAGCATGGCCTGGGCCGAGTTATTTTTCGTGCTGGAAGATCCCACCTTGGAGGTGTCTGAGCGACTAATTCTTGTGCATTCTTAGGCCTTTGAAACGTTGGTGTTCAGGGTTCGAACACGTGTTAATTTCGTGGTGTGTGTGTTCTGGACTTCATCAAGTGCATAATGTGCACACTGGTGTTTGTGGCATTAAAACTCCAGTGGTTCCAGCCTAAAATGTCCAAAGACATTATCACCATGCTGTTTTTACGCCTAAATTTGCCTTCCTCGTGCACATTTGGAACGGATATGACGTGTTCGTAACGCTCACGTGCTATAGCGCGCACGGCTCGTGCAAGGAAGGAAAAATTCACCGCCATTCCTTCCAGGTACTTTTCGGTCGTCCCCCGCGACGAGGCTAATGGCTGCCATGCTTAAGCACACATGCAAATAATAAATTGGACTTGGCACGGCCAGTCTGGGTGCATTCTTGCCCCCGATTTACGACGCTTGTCAGTCGAAGCCCGGGGTTCAAATCTGATGGAAAGGGTATTGGTCTGGTGGCGCAGAAATAAATAAAAAACTGCTATCTACCTGGAATGCCATTGGCTGGGTCTAGGCCTCCCCGCATGCGACGTGTTTGACTGATAACAGTTGCGAAAGTGGATTAAAAATTGCTCTACTGAGCCTGAAACGAAATGTTGTTTCTGGGGCAAAAATGGGGCAGTGCATGCCTGATTTTGCGAGCTAAGGTTGATCCTGTAAAAACCCTATCACGCACTTGAAGCAATGCAGGGTTCCCACTTTCAGAGAAGTCTGGGAAATGAAAGTCAGAAAGTAGTTTGCATCAGCTGATTGATTACTCATCATCTGTTATCAACAATTAGGATGAAATCCATCATTTTCTTATATTTTGAAAGAAAATGTCAGGGAAATCGACTTGAGAATTTTAGTGGGAACCCTGCAATGAGAAAATGAAAACAATGCCGAATGAAGTTGGCTTTATGGATCCTCGTACAATTTGAATAAATCTGACATATTGAATGAGTTTGATACAGTTCATCACTTGGGGGAGACAAGTGATGGGAGTATTCATGCTTTATGCAAAAGAAGCAGTTTTGTAAAAAAAATTTCGTCTACGAAGGATTTTTTTCCGCATTATCTTCGCTGTTTTATGGGCTAAACTTCATAATTTATAGTCCAATTTTAAGAAGTTCGCTCAGTTCGAAAATGTTTGGTGGGGGATCTGGAAATGTCGGCACGGGGGTGTCTGGAAATCGCGAAAAAGTGATACAGTATTTGAACGTCCCTTATCCAACATTAATCTGGTGAATTTGATTGGGTTTATTCAGCAACGCCATCGATGGCTTTCAATTGGTTCATAAACCAATTTAGTCGTATATTGTAGCCTACCCAATTGAGTGGCGAGTTATTCCACATAGCCAAAATTCTTTGGTTCCATTGCTGCAGAGCTTGCAAACAAGGAAGGAGCAGAATACATATTGAATGTTTTATGCAATGTCCTATTTGGCAACAATTTGGCCAGACACTCTAATTTAGCGTGACCATTGTTTAGTCATTACGAGATGTATGGTGGTCCAGGCACTTGTTAACCCTCTGTTCGTTTTAGCTGTTAAACTGTTTGGGGCCTGTCTTTAAAGAGGGGTTTAAACGGACCAAATTACACCGCTTGTAATGACCCTATTAACGGGTGGTGGGGCCTGCCGGGACCCTTTTCAAATACCTTTTGGCCATGGCATTTTCTTGGCCGTTTTCTATCGCCATTTTCATGCCAGCCTTTTCACCTGGCCTAATATTTGCATGGTCAAAGTCAAGGGCGTCTCTATAAACCGAAAGTTTTGCGGGCAAGACCGAGAGGGGCTGAAGCTCCCCTAGTTAGGTCTAGGAAATATAATGACGAGGTATTTTTTCCTCTTAAGTTCGCAGCTTTAAGGTTTTTTCTTCTTTTCTCACGTCCTTTAAGCTGCCTTGAAAAAAATCCTACCGGTAATTTCCCAAGTTGAGCTTTAGGAAGAGTAAATCTGTCTAGTTTTCCCAGCTGTTTTATAAAACGTTGGAACAACAGCGGTAAAACTAGCAGTACATATACTGTACAATGTACTCCAACAGGGTGTCTACTGGGCTGGAAATCCTGGAAAACCTGGAAATATATTGAAATATTTTATTTTGATACTGGAAATGCAATGGAACCTTTCCTTGATACTGAAACTCTTCAGTTTTGAATTAATTTTTGTGAAAAACACCCTACAAATAACTTCCTATGACACCCATAATCCGTTATTTCCGGTTGCGTTTTTCAAAAATGTCGCCTATGGCGTTCCCTTAATGTTTCATTTATTATTTTTTTAAAGACACCAACTAGATCAATTGTGACAGTTTTTACTAAAATACTGTCAAATGTTCGTAAAATGTTTTAAAAAATGAATGTGTACTGGAAAATCCTGGAAATATACTGGAAGAATGAAATTACTGTTCAGCAGACACCATGCGGACCAATTAATGGTCCAATAAATACTACAATTAAAAGCAGCCATACATTTATTGATATCACATATTATTTATTACTAATATTAAATACTCATCTGAAATATTTCGCGAACTAGGTATTTTCGTGTTCGGAGTCGTGCACGTACTTCTACGATGAGGGCCCTTCATTATTCATATTAGCACGAAGTCTGTCATGATAGGAAAAAAATAACCAAAACACGTACATGTACATTATATTGCACAGGTTTATAAAAACTCAAAATTCACGTACTTTCATATCGGATATTTTGACGCTTCTGCAATTCTTGCCTGTCAAACTGGCGCCAGTACCGTGGCGCTCCATGCTCTCACCCACAATTTTTCATGCATGCAATGATGTATTTTTTAAAAATGGGACTGGATTTTCAGTCTATAGCTTGTGAAATGGGACTGACGACACGCATGTCTCCGAGCCCAAACTGCAAATGCAGTCTCTCGATAAATTCAGTTTGACGACCAGGTTTTTCGTTGCCTCGCATATGGGAACGAGGCTCGTTCAATGGCTGCTGACTGCTGGCTGCGGCGTGGGCTGGCAGCGCCGCCAGGCGGCAGACGGCGGCGACACGAGCAGCACCAGTCTTACTCGCACGAGTGCTGGCCAGGCCTAGAGTTGAGACGCCAATTTTTGCTCAATTAGTACGCGTTCCAGGGCTGGCTCGTTGCCGCTGGGAAATCCTCTAGCCCGGCCCGGACCCTTTTCTCTACCTGGATCAGGAATG
>JAQGAF010002725.1:0-20888 GCA_034687865.1 Kryphioiulus occultus
AATGTGTTCGTTTATCCCAAAAGCTTTTAATTTTTGTAATAATCTTTGGTGTGGAACCGTGTCGAACGCCTTTGCAATGTCAATGAATACGGCATCAACTTCCCGTCCCAAGTCTAGGATTGCCTGAATGTCGTGTGCAAACAGGGCCAACTTCTTTGTGAGCAACTTCCGTGAGCAGTGCCTGGCTATTTAAGGTCTATGGCGAAGCTGGGGCACATTCTGTAATACAGCCCTAACATTACCAATACCCAAGGTATAATGATAAAAATCACTAAAGCAAACTTTGCTAGGGTGGAAGTGAACGAAGGTTATTCATCGTTGAGCCCATGGGAACCCAAGGAACCAAGTCAGTGCCACCCCATACTCATTGTTAAATGAAGTGAAAAATAACATCATCAGGTAAATAGATTTATCCAAATATTGCTCACTAAAACTGTTCGGCTTGATTTTTACACTTCCTGGAAAATTGATTTCCATGCACTTCCCAATATACGGCTTGACACCCTGTGCTTATTTTTCTCAGTTGTCTGCAGTTACATTGTATTCTTGTGCATATTCCAGTGAAGATCATGGGTCTAAAATGTCAGTTGATGCTTAGGGCCCTTTTTTGGTAAGTTGTATTACATCTGCCTTGGTATGTCGCATGGTTGCCTCTTCTGAGTATTTTTATTATTTTGCAACAGTTCATGAATTTCCCTTTTTATTTTTAGGCCAGACGTCTGGAGGGCCAATAAATTTCTATGCAGAAAACGAGGCCATAATTCACCCCCTGGGGCCAAACGTGTTTTTTTTTGTTCGTGCAGAGCATAATGCAGAGTAAGTTTTACAGGTAAAATAATGAAATTTTCTTCCAACAATAGCCAAGAACAATGCTGAGCACCTCTGATGGAAGGATGTTCGATGTTTGTGACCCGGTTCCATGTTGTTGTCATGTTTTGCTTTCAAGGCTGGTTCGAAAATGGCTCTTGGACACAGACAATAAATAATGTAAGTGCACAATTACGGTAAGCGGTCAGTAGCCGAACGCCAGAGTGAGCTGCGTGCACGCAATGTTGCTTATTTTGCAAATCAAGTAGTCGAAAAAACGAATAATACGCATTATAGAGACACTTGCGTGATATTAATGCATTAATGTCTGTTTTAACATGTGAAGTATTGTGAAATACAATCGTAAACAACCCTGTTAGGTACACATCAAGCCATTTTGGGCGCACACATACTCCAGGGTTCCATCATAAATGAAATTTTCAACTTTCCTAACTTTTCCAGATTTTAAAACAACTGAAATGCAAAACATGACAGGCAAAACAAGGAATGCAATATGTATTGTTTATTATACATAAACAGGAGTAAGAACAACTTTTCATTAGGAAACAGCAAATTTAGATGGTTTTTTTTTAATATTTCATCATTAATTTCTTCCACAGAATTGCTTTTTTTGTTGAACAATAACTATCTGTGCAAAATGCATCATTGATTTCTTGAAGTTCCCTGACTTTCAAATTCATGTTTGAAATCCTTGTTTATTTTTGAACTTTTTGCTTTTCAAAATAAACAACATTGCATACGCACAACTGACTCCAGAGTTTGGCTTTTGACCACTTAACATGATTACCATTTTCCCTGACTTTTCAAGGTTTTCCCGGTCTATAGGGAAACCCTGTACCGGCACTTAATAAAATGTAAGAAACAGAACATATTGAACTTTACCACTGTTGTATAATTGAATCTACCGACGCTAGAACAACTTAAAATTAACATTAGATTTTGTTTCAGATGATGACAGCTGGTGCCTCAGCTGTTTCAAAAACATTTCATTTGATTATTGACTTATTTTTTAGTATTTTGTGGATTTTGTGGCTCGAGCAAAAAAAACATACAGGTGCTTTGTTTCAGGATATTGAAGTACCCAAAAACGTGCCAGTATTGAAAAAGTAACATTTTGAAAAAAAGCACATGCAGATTCTATGTTGTGGGGTATTGAACGACCCAAAGTACCAACGAAAAAAAACCACATGCAGGTGCTATGTTACAGGGTAATGAACTACCCAAAATTGACTTTAAACAAAAAAACACTTTCTATGTTGCATGGTATTAAACTACCCAAAATTGATTTTGAACCAATTAAAATATGCAGATGCTATGTTGCAGAGTAATGTTCTACCCAAAATTGACTTTGAACAAAAAAGAACATACAGATGTTTTGTAACAGGGTATTGAACTACCCAAAATTGATTTTTGACAAAAAAACATACATGTACTATGTTGTTGTTTATTGAACTACCTAAAATAATATTTTGAAAAAAGAACATGTATACATCATATAAATGCTATGTTGGTTTTGAAAAAAAAAAAACATACAGGTGATATGTTGTGGGGTACTCAACTGCCTAAAGTACATTAATTGCATTTATTAATGATTGTAGTGGACTGGTTTCGTCTCGCATTTGCACATTTGTAAAATAAAATATCCTCAATCAAAATATCCTGGCGCTTAATAGCTTTGTATAAAGCGAGAGATTTGTTCGAAGATGTGCTTGATGTTGGCAGGACAGCAAGATCTTTGCATTTTACGTCTCCATTTTCAGGAATATCTTCCAATCTATCGATGATAAGTTTTCGAAATGCAAAAGAAGCTTGGTTTATAAGTTTCCCTGGGGGGACGTTTTGGGAGGACCTCATTCAGTGCTCACTCCATATACGCATGACATGGTGACTACTAATTTTTGAAAACGAAATACCCTGAGTTTTTCCAAGGTCATATTCTAATTTTTCCAGGTTCAAAAAAGACCAGAATTATTAATATTGACAGAAATTAACTACATGGACGAAACTTGAACAACAAATTACCTGAAATAACGGATTTTAGGCCAAATCTCTCAAAAGCGTTTCCCAGAAATATTAATAACAATGGCACCACTGACAGCAATTCATTTATTTTTAAACTAAATCACCAATAATGCATCCGGTAAGATAATTTATGAGTGCCGCAGGCAAAATTTTTAGAAAAACATTACAAACGTTGAATTTTAGCGGAATGGTAGAATTGATTATCGGCTCAATCATTTTTATGCGAATTTCTCAGTATTATAACGAACAAACACCAAATACAATTTTGATGCTGAAGTTTCCATGTTGGTAGTCACCATGTAACCCGCTGCCCTCTAAGTCTAAGATGATGACATGATATGAAATTAATTAGATAAAGGTTACCTTGCTACTTCACGTTGTACTGGAGGCTCATTCGCTGAACTTTCACCCAATTGTTTGGAACGACAATTTCGGTTTAATTTCTTTGTCCTTGACTTTCTACCCATGACTTTTAACTGTAAATAATAATAAAAGAAATAACACTTTCCAATAAAATTCTCTGAACGATAGAAGCTAAGGTGTAGTTCATAAATGGTGGTTTACACACTATTCTAATTGTTCTAATAGCAACTAAAAGTAATGCAAGAACATTAAAAAAACTAAATGGCCCCTAATGCATTTTTGTGGACTTTCCGATATTTTCAGAAGTATTTTTCAGAAAGGAGAAAATTAAGAAAAGTTAGCAGAAATAATGAATTTTAGGTGTACATGTACATTGTGCATTAATTGATAATAAAGGGAATAATGACGACACGACAACTTGATTTTTAAAAAAGCAGATCACCAATAATACATTTTAGTGCATTTTTATAAGAAATTGCAGAAAACATAATTATGGAAACGCCGTATAAGGCGAAATTTTTAGAAAATGTTGAATTTTAGCCAAAAATTCGATACAGAATTGCCAATGCAATTCAAACTGAGCACAATTGCTTTGATTTACGCAACAATAAATGGAGAAAAGGGAGAATTGAAAACTTACCTTTGAAACTTAGCTGCTAAAGCAAGGAAGTGCTAACTTACAGTGCATAAAGAGTGGGAATGTCTTCATGCTGTACTAATGGATCACTGGTCAGTTTGGTCAAAATTTAATGTGTCACATGATATGGGATGTCTTAGGAAATGACATAGTCACTGGACGTTGTTAGTCCGGCTGGTCAAAGGGTGGGGTCAATGTGCCGAATTTTGTTGATTTCTCCACATTTTTCCATTGTCCCTTCCTATTTGCATGTCCTCACTTAGACAACTCGTATTTTAAAAATTTTTAATTATGGTTTTACAATTTTTTTTAAAAATAAGTGACATGTCTGATCTTGCATTATCTTTGATTGGGACTTACCTGCCACCTAACGGCCCAGTTCGCGCAGCACATTTTTTTTTTAGGAATTGGACTTAATAAAAACGGCTAACTGTGACATTAAATTAAATTTACAGTTACATTCAAGATCTATTCATGAACATTAGACATTTCATTTTTCTTGAAAATCAGCATTATTACACGCAAGGGCTAGGTCAGAATATTTAACATACTGTAAATTGCTCGTACATGTACACTGTATAGGCACGTATTGGGTAATTTATTTCAATTTAATACGTATTGTAATGTCGTAAAATAAAGGGTCTTTGACTGTGTCATCACAATACTGTTGTTTCGAAAAAGAAAAAGAAATGTCCCGCTTGGAATTCGAACCATGAATCATGTTTACCGAACTAGGGAGAAACTCATTCGTGTTGAGGATACATCGGTCGTGGTTGGCGGCAGCACTACCAGAACCCTATGGCGAGAAAGTCATGTGAGGTACAGGTGTGGAAAATGAACGAAATGGAGCGATTTCATCGTTTTTTCTCAAGTTAAAAATAAGTTAAAAAGTTCCTGGTAATGCTCTGAGAATGGCGGCAGCGGCTTCTGCATTTAACCGAGGTAAATCGCCGTTACCATATCGGTTGTAATCTGAAAATGAAGTCGAAAAAATGTGTGGTTGTGTGAGTCTTGAAGTCGGTTGTTGATATTTCCTTGTGGAATTTCCCTATTTGTTTATGTCTTGGAAATTCCTAAGAAAATGTTACTAAAATCCGTTTTAAGCTTGACTTTACAACGAATTTCCGATCATTTAATGCGTGCTTGATAGCGGATTTCTCGTGTGTGATTTTCGCTTTTTCAGGCCAAGGACTGAAACATTTCTGTCCCTGTATGGCCTGAGTACATGGGAACAAAACCGTGCTATTTTGAAGGGTTATTTTTAGCACGATGTAGGGCAATAACTTGCAAGGCGGCCTGTATGCTTGCATGTGTGCGAGAAAACACATTCTGAGAAAGAAAAAAAAAAGCAATGAAACTTTTGAGAATGTTCAATTATTGTCATCTCAAAATTTTGAATTTCAGACTTCTCCTCCCCTGTGTCAGCATTTGTCATCACTTCACAAAAAATACCACAATTTGTGATATTTTTACCAAACTGGATGACAAATGATTGATTTCATTGACCCATTCCTGACATCATTTGACCCCTACCCCCCAAGGATGATAACAAGACTTGAACCTATCCTATAACTGATGTTGGTGTAGAACAGGTGTAAAAAGGATGTAAATAATGTCATTGATCATATTGTTATTTTGACAGAAGGTGCCTTCTCATTTAATCCGTGTGCCAGTCCACCGTTGAACATCGGGGAAAGAGTCGTGTGGTTGGGAAACGACGAGCCAGAGCATGGGACAGTCAGATGGATGGGGATCCTGTTGGACATCAGCAAAGATTGGACGGCAGGAGTGGAATTGGTATTTGTTTAAAATAAATCAACCTTCCATCCTCTCCTCTCTATTTATACATTAAACTTTTTGTCTTGAAGTAACCCCCCATAATAATTTTTGGCATCCTAAAGATCCCCATTTCAATGTGATAATTGAAATTGTATAAGGGTTTCCACAGAACCTCTGAATCCTTTGGAAACCTGGGAAAGTCAGTGGAGTTTGAAATTTGTTCAGAGTGTCGCAGGATATACTAACATTTCATATCGATTACGTTTTCGGTGCAGTTGCCCTTTAATTTGCCAAATAAAGATAAATATGATGTTATATGAATACCTTTTGGAAGTTCAATAATTATCGTCCAAATCACCTGCAGCCATATTATATTCAGGAGCAGGATCTTTTTACTTTATATCAGTCTATGGGAAACTCTAAAGGCCATTGTTAATACCACTTTTAACCTGGAAAACCTGGGATAGTTAGGGGATTTTATTTTACTAAAGCTGTGGCAACTCTTTGTGAATCCTACAATGAAGAAACTAGTAAATTGGCATTCAATTTCTTGCACTACACACTTCATAAATTGACTTCATTTTGCTTTGATTGAACTTTTAATTCATACGTTACACGCTTGTTAAATTGCAGGACAATCCAGTTGGTGGCATGGATGGTAACTGGGGAGGCAACAAACTGTTTGATTGCAAGCCAAATCATGGCATGGTCATCGCACTGCATGGTTTAATCAAGGAAGAGGATTTTGGAGGCGGCTTTGAGCTCGGTAAAATGTCTACTTTTCGTCAGCTTGGTAGTTTTCCAGACTCATGCCAAAGTTTTCTCATGATTGCCAATCCTTGACTCAGTTTCTCCACCCTCTTTGGAAGTTGCGCTAACAAACGACGTGGCTGGCTCCAGTCTAACCAATGGGTACAAGGTAAGCATAGATGTTTTTCACTGACAATTTTGTGTGCTTGTGGCATGATGATTCGTCATGAACATTCATTCTCAAAGTAAATGAGATTTTCATTAACAATCCTTTTTATTAACAGTTATCAAATTAAACAATATTTGAGTGTGTTGATATGATTTTGCCGATCTTTCCTGCCTGCCTGCTCGTTGCATTTTGCATCAATGTTGGCATTTGCCGCGAGTGTCGCTAACGTATTATTATGCGTATTGATCTTTGAATTGTGTCATAATCCTTGCGTGTGATGATTTGGAGGTTATGCATCCAGTGCGGAAGAATTATTCTAATACAATGTAACCCCTCTAGTTGGACAATTCTATAAGTCGGACACCACGTTAACTCTTTTGCACTTAGTCTGCACCATAAATGCCCAATGTAGAGAGGTTTCACTGAATTTAGTAGAGATTTTGATGCTTGGAAATGATAGCTAGTTGTCATCGCTTACACCAGTCCATTGACAAACTAATATGCTTACGTAGTCGTAAAACATTAGAAGGATGCCATTAAAAATGAGGAACTAAAGCAACTAATCCGTCAAGCTGTATTCATTTTATGGAAGAATTTTTGTGCAGATTGAAATGTTGTTGAAGTAAAACCAACACAATGTGAATTCCAAATTCCGTCTGTTCGTCAGAGCAAAATTTGCACAGCCTGAAAAGCTGAAAAATGCTGTTATTTCGGCGCACTAATTTTCACTCTCCTTGCATCATCTGTTTGAAACAACAGTACCGTTGAATGATACTTGTTATGGCCCCGTCGTCCGGAGCACCACTAATCCAGTTTAGAGGACTAATCGCACGCCGTTCGAGCACCGAGCGTTTTGGTATTGCGGTGAAATGTGTGATAAATGTGCTGTCTTCTAAATAGACTGACGATGCTTCCACCGACCAAAAGCAGGATGTTCCAGCCAGCGAAAACGAAGGCGACAAATATATTGAAAAGTTTCTAGCTGCCCAGTGCACGCCGAGAACGGGCGCCAGCTCGTTCGACCGCAGAGTTTACGCTCACATGTTCGCCGAGTGCGAGGTGGAGAAGTGGTACGAGGTGCTCGACTTCCCCCAGGACGCAGCGTGCGGCTCTCTGGACGTCGGCTTTGAGAAGTCCAGGAAGAAGAAAAAGGACTCACTCATGAGAGAATCGAAGGATGCTACGCTGTGCCGAAACGGGGAGTACGTAGAGTCGAAAAAGAAGGAACGGGGAGGGATCTTTCGGTTTTTTCGCTGGCTACGTCGAAGCCGGTCATCGAAGGCTTTGGATAGCAGCACGCGGCGAACCCGCTCCGCTCTGCGCGTGTCGGACTTCCAGAGGGTAAAAACCAAGAGCTTGGAAAGTGTGACCAGCCTAAGTGAAAGCTTTCATTATATCCCCGTTGGCGTTCGCTGCTCAAACGATGGTGTTGAGTCCAAGGACTACTTTTACGAGGACCTAGAACTCGCCCCGAAACCCGGCGCTGCCAAGCTGAAGTGCAGTAGCATGTCGAGGGTGAATTGCGAAGAGCTCGAGAGGCAGAAGCTGGGTGCCTTCTACGAGGACCATCGTCCAAGGTCTGTCCGTAGCGCGTGTTCCCCGAGCTTGCCGAATTCGAGCTTGAGCCGCAAGAAACGCCGCGCCCCTTTGCCCCCCGCGCTCGGCACGCCTGCAGGTCGGAGGTCAGCCGTCGGGCCCCGAAACCACTGGACCAGAGTGCTACCCGAAGCAGCTGGTTCCACCTCGAGGCTGTCCAACGGCGACATTGCACTCTCGCACCTGGGAGATCTTGACCGGAAAATCGCATCCTCTACAGGCGCGATTTACAAGGACCCTTCCAGGATAAAAGCGAAGGCTGACCCTGACCCGAAGCCACCGGAGTTTGCATCGGCTGCATTGCACAAAAGATCCTCCAGCTTGACCGGCACCGACGTGCCGAAGGTGCCCGCCAGCCCGCAACGGGTTGGCTCGCACATCAAGAATAAGCGAAAAGCACCCCTGCCGCCTACGCCGAACGAGCACCATAGGCCCTCCAAGGGCATCCAGACCGAGCCCGCTGATCCTGCTGAATCTAGTAATTCGGCGGTAATGGCACACCCAGCCAGTGAGGAAGGTGCGGAGCACCGGGATGGATTCTTAGTGGAGAACGCCATTGAAAACATTGAGAAAATTGAAGTAACTGGTCCTGGAGCTGCGGGAGGTCCTCTTCCGACAACCCAAGAACCTCTTCCAGCCACCAAAGTCCCGCTTCTGACAACCGAAGAACCTCTTTCGACAACTAAAGCACCTCTTCCGGCAGACCAAGAACCTCTTCCAGCCCCCAAAGACCCGCTTCCGACAACCCAAGAACCTCTTTCGACCGCCAAAGAACATCCTCGGGCCTGCAAAGAACCTCTTCATGTCACTACAGAACCTCTTCAGGCCACTAAAGAGCCTCTGCAAATTACCAGAGCCGAAACTGAATTTTTACAGGACCAAAAAGCAGTGGTTGAAGTTGCCGGGGATGAAGAAGACACTCCTCCAGAGTTGCCCAAGAAGCAGAAATCCAAAAAAATGCAGCAAAGAGTGGAGGCAGCAGAGAAAGACATTGGAGGTGGAAGTGCCGCCTCGGAGACGACCGAAGCTAGCACCGAACTTGCCATCGAAGACCCCCGGTCTCATAAATCTCCCACTACTGGAAATGGTACCGTGGCCCTCGAAGATGTCGTTCCATCGTCGACGGAAGACAGTGCCAAAACGCCCGGAAAACCCAGACGGCAGTCTTCCAAGGTTTCCAGCAGCAGCGACTCCTCCCCAATCATTGTCAAGCTAAGAGAGCTGCGCATCGTCGAGGATGAAGGCCACCCAAAAGCGGAGGCTCAGATGAACATCCAAGCCCTGCAAGAACTGGTCGAAACGCTGGTGGACCAATACTGTGGCAATTCTTCCAAGACAAATGAACCTTCAGCGATTAAACATTCAATGTCGAAAACCGATGATGCCGATACCAATGTTGAGGAACCGGAAGCAATGCTGGAACGCCAGCTGGAAGATGACCTTTCCGAAGCGGTGTCCCGAAACTTTGGCAGCGCGGCACGACGGAGCCTGTCCGTCGGCTCCAGTGCCAGCAGCGGATGGATGCCAGAAGACAAGATCAGCAACCTGGATGCCGAGAATACAACCGGCACCACCAACTCGTCGACCACCACCACTAGCGCTTCTGATGACCCGGAGAGCGATGACCAGCTGGCCGGGCGGCTTTTGGAAAGGTGGCAGGCGAGGATGCGAGAGCAGATGATCAATATGGACTTCAACTTACCGGAGAAGCAGCGCCGCACCAAGAAGGTCGTGGTGCCGCCACTTCGCTCACAGTCGGTGAGCGAGGAGGAGAACAACGGGGGCATCTACGAGCCCATCGGTAACTTCTTGCACTGTGCTGCCAAGGGGTCGACAAGCCTCGAAGAGCCCCGAAGCGCAAATGGAACCGGCAAACGATATGCCAGGGCGGAGGAACCTGGTTCTGGTAGAGACCCCGAAGAGGATGGATCCCTGAACCGCTTTGGGAGAAGAGGCAGCAAGCGGAACTCTGGCTTCCAAGGCAATTTCAATAACGTGGAAAATCTGGATGATGGCGAGCAGAAGGATCCTTTTTTGTTCTGGCGAGATCTTTGCGCTCGCAAGTACATAGAAAGCAGCAGCGAACTTCAAGCCTCTGAAAAGCTAATACGGAGGCTCAGTGTCAACGGGCAGAGGCAGCCAGTCAAGAAGGACGACGTGGAGCAAAGCGGCAATTCTGAGTCCGGCGATGACAAGGCCCGGGTCGTAGCCGCCACGACCAAGAACCCACTGGCAAGGGCCAGCAGCTTCCAGTCAAGCAGGGAGGCCCAATACCAGGTCTACGAGAACGTGTTCACAACAACCCCGCACCGGATGGTGGTGGTGGACGGCATGACCACTCCCAACCAGTACGAGAACTGCAATCCGGCAGTTGCACCGTACTGGACACCGGCCGGCCCCATCATGCCCTACGGCCCTGCCATACACAGGCGGTACCCGCCACCACCTTATCAGGCCATCACCGTCATGCCCTTCATGGCGCCCCCCATCCCACCCATGTACGCCGACCCCCGCTTCCACCCCGGCGGCTTCCTCGCCCCCGCCTACGGGGGCTACGTCTACCCTGCGCACCCCGACATGACTGCGGCAATGCCGGCAAGGCACGCGAGCAGGCAGGCAGAAAAGTGCGGCGCTGGCAGAACGCCCACTGACCGTGCTAGTGATTCCTCTTTGCAGGAAACTAACTGCTCGCGGAGGAATCCAAAGAACTCAGCAGCTTCTTTGGCATCTTCGACGATTGACGGACACATTGGTGAAGCCACGGATGAGGAGTGTTCGGAAGGTAAGAAGAACAGAGATGCCGTCCCGGGTAAGACTGAACCGATAGGGAACTCTTGTAAGATCACCCTGAAAGCTGACTCCGGTAAGACTGTCCCAATAGCAGATGCTTGTATGGCCGTCTCAAACGCAGACGCTTGTATGGCCTTCTCGAAAGCAGACGCTAATGCTGTCCAAAAAGCAGATGATTCTAAGACCGTCCCGAAAGTAGACACTTCTAAGACCGTCTCGAAATCAGACGCTTCTAAGACCGTCCCGAAAGCAGACGCTTATATGGCTGCCTCGAAAGCTGACGCTTCTAAGACCATCCCGAAAGCAGACGCTTATATGGCCTTCCCAAAAACAAATGCTTCTAAGACTGTCCCAATAGCGAATTCCAGCAAGATAGCGCGGCAAGCCGTTCTTGAAGCTGAAGAAGAGTCTCACGAAGGTTCCCGACACTCTGCCGTCCAGAGATTCAGGGCCAAGAGCCGGAGCCTTGATCGGCACTCGTACGCCAACATACCACCCTCGCCCCCGCCCCGCGGAAGCAGCAGCAACAGGTCCTCGCGGCTGGCCGCAAACTGCGACTGGCTGAAGGAGAAGAGCAAGTCGGTGGAGGCGAAGATCAAGGCAGCCCGCGGCGATAATGACGGGAAGAGGCTTCATCCTGTTGTCAGGACCGAGGCCGTAAGACCAAGATCTCAATCAGATAACCCTAAATTGCAGACGAAAAGCGCCATCCCCATACCCAAGCCGAGAAGCAGCGACTCTAAAAACCCGGCCACCGCCAAGGAAAAGCCCCCGGCGCATCCTGCTAAACCGCAAGATCCCTCACCCGCTGCCAACAGCGATAAGATTCCCGAAGCTGCAAAACGCAGGTTGGCGGCACCCACCATGACCAGCAGCGTGGTCATCGGGGGCATCAGGGTGCCCACCCCGCTCAACCTATGGCCGCTGGAGTACGAGCTCATTGCCCCCGAGCTCAGGAAGCTCAAGGCACGGATGGAGGGAAAGCCGCCGCCGCAAGATGCCGAAGCAGGTAGGAAGGTATCACGAGGCTGCGCATGAAGGAAATTTCCAGTCCCGTAAAATTCGTCAAGATCCCGTATTCATGGTGATTACCAATCTGGAAAACTGGAAAACTCAGGGAGTTTTGAATTGAAACTTGGAATTCCTCAGTATCGAAATTGGATTTGTGTTCGTTCATTAGAATTCTGAGAAATCAGCACAAAAAAGATTTGCTCTATAATCAATTCTACCATTCCCCTGGAATTCAGCATTCGTGATTCAAGTTTTTCGAAAAATTTTGCCCACTGCGATCCTAAATTAATCTTGCTTTACGCATTATAGGTGATTTAGTTTAAAACAATTACATTGCCATCAGTGTTGTCGTTCTTATTGGTATTTCTGGAAAGCACTTTCGAGAGATAACACCTAAAACCTGTTATTTCTGGTAATTTCTTAATCAAGTTTCGTCTGCGGGGTTAATTTCTGTCAATTATCGTTATTTTTGAAAATTTGAAAATGATCTAGAGCCGATTATTGTTTGCTTGGCAATGTTGACTAAAAACCTACCATTTGAGATTTAATTTTTCAAACAAATTCCAACTATGGCGTTTCCTTATTATTATTACTAAATATTGTTTTCGGTAGAATTGTGGCACACAGTTGATAATTAAAAGATATTTTTTGACCCTGAAAAATTAGAACCTCGGATGGAAAACTCGGGGAATTTAGTTTTCGGAAATTAGTAGTCACCATGTTTCCTTGTTTCCGAACTGCGTTTAAGGGAAAGCTTGCATTGCCGTCTTAACTCGTCCATTCGGGTTTAATACCTCTAACCGTGACGTTAACATCCCATCATCGCCGCAACAGTGGCTGATTTGCCCTGGGATTATCAAGTTGATCCCCATGGAAGTATTACTGAATGATCTCAGCAATATCTCTTGTAGCAACGCTACATTGTGGAAAAGTACTAACATGTTTTAGCATTTTAGCCCTTGATTCCTTTTTTAATCCTCTGGATGTGTTTTGATGTAGACGACTGCGATCCCAGTGACGTGGACAAGTTGGCCGTGGACCGTTTGTTGAAGCAGTTGGAAATCGCCATCGGCACCGGGAAAGGGGACGAGGCCGCTACACTTGCCAGGGATCTAGCTCAGCTCAAGATCCAGTGTCTGGTTGTGCGGAACCGCAATCCAACGGAAGACGGTCAGCAGCTGCCTATCATGTGAGTTCTCGCTGTTGCGATGCTGTGGATTAGCCCTAGTTTTATATTTTGTCCTCACAAATACCAACAATGTTAACACCGATAATGGTAGATGTTTAATAAATCTGTTAATTTTGATTTTTTAAGCTTGAACATGTTTGTGGAGGATAAGGTTTCTCATCACGGGCCAATTCCTATCCGGGTTCTTCCATCCATTACGGTCGGAGAATTGAAAACTAAGGTATGCAAGGATCTTATACAGTGGACTCCGCATAATGAGATCGCGGATACGTAATCATTCGGTTATTGTTATCGAAATCGCCAAGTGCCAAACATTTGTATCTGTGGCTTGCACATGTTAACATTTGCTGAACTCAAATAGTCGATGTTGTAGTCACTATTTGTCAGTGTTTTATAGCAGTTGGTATTCTTTGAAATCCAGATATTCCAAGAGTTTGAATTTCCCACCGTCATACAACGGTGGATCCTCGGAAAAGACCTGGCGAACGACGACAAGCTTCCCATATCCAGTTTCGGCGTCAATACCGACGGATGCCCAGTGTTCCTTTATTTATTGCCACTTGGTAGGTCGGGAAATAAGTACAAGTTTTGAGATTGTTTTGTCGCCACAAAATGGACAATCTACGACATATCACCGATACATTAATGGTGCATTTGCATGGAAATTTTAATAGACGATCTGCGTGTCAAATCCAACGATTTGGTCTGGGACGATAACATTTCCCCAAGAACTACCGGTGCGAGAGCCAAGAGCAGTCCTCCCGCTAAGGCAGCTAGGGTGAAGAAACCAACTGTCAAGAAAACAAGGCAGCCCGAGGTCCAAGAACAGCGAAGTGAGTCTCCACCTGTCTCGGAGAGCAACAGCGAGGTCGGCAGTACCAGACTCTTAGGTGAGAAATACCGGGAAATGAGCCAAGTGCGATTAAAAAAAACATTGTATTATTCCGAGAAATACCACGAAGAACGCATGTTTTATGCAAACGTTTTGTGTAAATTGAATTTGGGTTCATTATTATTCGTGGCGACTATCAACCTGGAAATCCTGGAAGTCTCTGTGGAAATCCTGGAAGTCTCTGGGAATTTTATATTTAACCTGGAAAACCTTCAAAACTCGGGGAATTTTTAATTGAAACCTGGAATTTTTCAGCCCGATAATCAATTCTAACAGTCCCCTAAATTCTAAAAATTTTGTCTGCGTGGCTGCTAAATAATCTTACTTTATGCATTATTTTTGATTTAGTTTTAAAAAAAACACCGTCTGTGTTGACTTTGTTATTAATATTTCTGGAAAAAGTTTTCGTGTGATCCGTTATTGTTGATAATTTCTATTCAGGTTTCGTCTATGGAGTTAATTTCTATCAATATTAATATTTCTGTAATTTTCAAAATGGCCTTAAGCTACATTGTTGGTGATCTAGTTTTATAAAAAATCCCTCAAAACTTTCTTACATTATTATTTCCAAAAAGAAGCATTTGAAGGAGGAAAATATATCTAAAATCCATTATTTCCGGCAGTTTTTCAAAGAAATGTTCATAAAATCCATCATTGGGATAATTTTGTTTGGTAATGTTGACTAAAACCTACCATTTGAGATGTAGTTTTCAAAAAATTTCACCTGAGAAGTTTCCTTATTATTGTTGCCAAATATTCTTTTTAATAGAACCGTGGCCCAAATATATTTTTTGAACCTGGTAAAATTAGAATATGACCCTGGAAAACCTGGAAAACTCGGGGAATTAAGTTTTCAGAAATTAGTAGTCACCATGGTTTTGCCGAATTTGGATTCCAGTTCATTATTACTGCACTTTTGCGTCAGTGTTGACATTGAAAATTTGTAATTGCTGAAGGTTGGTCTTGCGAGATCTGCACCTTGGTGAACATCCCGACGCGGCCAGGATGCGCCATGTGCGGCAATGAAAGACCGGCTGACTACGTAGTTCCGGAGCAGTACAAGCTTCGGGAAAGTGAGCTGGAGCGGATGGAAAGGGAAAAGGAGCAGGAAAGGGCCATAAAAGAGGTGAGGCAATTACTGGATTCGTGTGTAGTTAAACCCTCGACATTTCGAATGACATAATTTGAACTTGGCATCTGATTCCTGAACAGGCAGAGGAACTTCAAAGGTTACAGAACTGGCAGAACTACTTAAAGCTGGAAGATCAAGACGTAATCTACAACGAAGCCGCGTTCGAGTGCAGTATTTGCTTCGCAGAGGCACCCCCGGGCCACGGAGTGAAGCTGAGGGACTGCCTGCACTCGTTCTGCTGCGATTGCTTGCGTCATGCCGTGACGCATAGCGAAGCCGCGACTGTGATATGTCCGTTCAGGGACGAAAATTACTCCTGCGATAGCGTGTTGCAGGAGAGGGAAATACGAGCGGTAAGTTCGACGAGCAGCGCTGTTAGCATTGGCCGCAGACGTTTCAGATATTAATGGAAAGGGCCGTTTGCTGACTTTGTTTTCAGTTGGTCCCTCCAGACGTGTTCGAACGCTATCTGCAGAGGAGCATGAAGACGGCAGAAAGCCAGGCTCCAAACAGTTTCCACTGCAAGACGCCGGACTGCCTCGGCTGGTGTCTCATCGAGGACAACGCCAATGAGTTTTTCTGCCCGGTGTGCTCGCACTTGAACTGTATTACGTGCCGTGCCATCCACCAAGAGATGAATTGCAAGCAGTACCAGGACAAACTCACGGTGCTGGCGAGGACGGACGACGAAGCTAAGAAAACCAAAGATGCGATAGACGTAGGGCCAGTTACTCACCAAATTGAAGTAGTTAATTAGTCCCCAAAAGGGTAGAGCTTTCAGTGTGAGGAATTTTAGCCTGTTTCCCTACTCGGTAGGATTGAAGTAGGGCATGAAGGTCACCATCTATGTCCTTCTGTTGCGATTACTTGACGGAAGCAGATCTCAGGGTGACTGGCCATCTGGACAGCTTTGAAAAAGTCAGGGAAATTTGTATATTGTATGGAAAGTTGTTATCGCACAACGATTTTGATATAAATTTTGGAAACGGTGGAAAAGCAATAGCTTGACAAGCATTAGAAAATTGATTTGTGAAAAAATGTCATTCGTAGTTCCTAATATTTCTTGTGAAAAATCCACTAAATTAAGTCTAAAATCCATTATTTCTATTATTTTTTAATTTCACCTACGGCGTGTTTAAATGATAAATGGTTTGCTCTTTATCATATTTTTATTTGAATCAAATTCTCCACACTAAAAATTTGCCTACAGGGTTTCCTTCATTACTAATAATTTTTAAACTTTCAAAGGAAGAAAAAGCCCAAAAAAATGCAGTGTTTGAGATCTTGCTATTTCAACTACCACTGTTCGCATTATTGCCAATATTATGTTAATATTACTATAAAAAAATTAATTATTTCTTGTAATTTTTAAAAGTTTCGTCAATGACGGTTCCAATATGTTAATGAAAAATCCACTAAAATACATCTAAAATCCATTATTGCTGGTATTTGTTTAATTTCGCCTCTGGTGATGTTAAAGGATAAATAGTTTGCCACTTATCATATTTTCCACATTCACAAAAATTGCCTAGTGTTTCCGTAATTATTAATAATTTTTAAATTTCCGAAAGAAGAAAAAGTACACAAAATGCAATGTTTCAGATCTAATGGTGTCCGCCACTAGAATTCTCATCCCATACACTATATTAATACATGTATTTTCTAATATTTCTTCTGAAAAATCCGCTAAAATACGTCTGGGGAAACCTCTAAAAGTGGAGGAAGCTTTGGCTAGTCACCAGAATACATTGTTTCTAAAGCAAGCGTTTTACAGATAGTTGCCCAAAATTCTAGCTAGGAAATATGACGTAACACATTCTGCAATTACGGGGTTTTCAAAAAACGTTTTGTTTTGTAGGTTATGCTCCGAAGAGGAGAGGCAATGAATTGCCCGAATTGTCAAGTCATAATTATGAAGAAATGGGGCTGTGATTGGTTGTGTTGTTCAGTTTGCAAAACCGAAATCTGTTGGGTCACCAAAGGGCCTCGGTGGGGTCCAAATGTCAGTAAAATTTGCCTTTGTTTTTATTTATTGCCCACATATTATTTGCCCCTTTTCATTCATTTTTGTTTTCTTTTGTTCTGTGGTAAACAGGGACGTGGAGATCTGAGTGCTGGATGCAAATGCGGTACCAACGGGGTCAGGTGCCACCCCAATTGTACTTACTGCCATTAGTTGCCCGAAATTTGCATCAGACTGTTGTTCCCATTATTATAATTTTATCTGCCGTTTGGATGCCTCGTTTGATAGTGATGTCTCTGTTAATTTCACGGAGACGTTTGTAAGTACATTTTACAAGCTGCATTCGAATTTGCATCATGGAAATGCTGATATATTTTAATGCGTGCCAAAGCCTAATTGTGATTTATATGAAAGTTGACGAAGTAAAAATATTCGTTTTTGGAAAACTGTTTTTTAATTTTTATCAGTCGAGGGTTTAGTTAGTGCGACTACTCGCTTTGTTTTGTATATCTTGAAAACAACATAATACCAAAATTTTCAAAACAGGAAATTTTGCAAGTGCAAAGTTATAAGCTGGTCTCACGAGCTTATCGGGACTGACGGATTTGGGTAAGTTCAAAAAAATTGTGCATGAGATACTGTTCAGACTCGTACCACTTATGATCAAAAATGTGTAGTTTTTTTCGGATTGTCCTGAATTTCACCAAATCTGTCAGTCCTGATATGCTCGTGTGTGAGCAGCTATTAGGGGCCCCTTACAACATAAATTCATGACGCAACATACAGGAAATTGAATATATAATGAATTTATTTTTTACTATGTTCAATAATGCAGCAAACCTACAGAAGTTACCTCTTATTAGCGGTAACCTCAACGACATTTTGGAAAACGATGCTAAAAATAACGATATCTTAAAATAATGCATATAAGATCGTAAAATAACGTGATGTGGTGTAATATTAACATGTCTGGCTATCGTGAGAACTTTAAAAGATTAATACATTTATAAGTGCAGTTCTAACTAGGAATTAAATATGTACAAATTATAAAAATTAAACTCTTTGTTCGGACGCGAAATAAATTCCGAATGGAGAGGTGATGCTCGACTGAAAAATATCATCCGCGAGTATGAATTAAGTGATAATGACCAAATGTCCGTTCGAAACGAGTGAGAATCCACAGAATATTTACAAAGAGATATGACCGAAGCGAGTGAAAATGGGATGAACGGATGCGATGCTCTAAGGGATCGCTAAAACTACCAATAGCAGTTCGCTAAGGGATGGACTCTTATTATGCCAAGAAGTTACATGGCCGTTGAAACGTTTTTGAAAAAGGGTTTTTGTACTAATAATTTATTGTACAGTCGAAGTTTGGTCTCGTCTTACTCGTCCATGTCCATGCTGAACTCCATTCCACATCCAGAATCGTGTTGCAGGTATTCATCACTGTGCATGCTAAAAACAACGTGTAAGGATTTGATCTTTTACAATTGTTTTGCAGATTTAATTTGTCTTTGGATATGAATGGCAAAGCTCACCTTATAGCACGACAAGTGAAAAACAGCAATCTCTTCAGACGCTTGTTATGGAAGAAATAGTTGAATGACCAAATGCAGCCATCTTCCCCATACGGATCAGATGCCAAATCCGGATTATAGCTATTTAGGTAACGAGATAAGAAACTTGTACAACAGTTTAAATTAGCTTGATCCCAATTGCGGGCATGTGGCCAGTTGGTATACAATTCTTCATGGCCACCATAAATAGAGGAAAATTCCCCAGTTTTATGCTGGCTTTCTTGTGAAATTTATTTCCAACGAATTTTCACATAAGTTATTTTTTTGTCCAATTTTGCACGTGTTTTCACACTGGCTACATAACTGCAATTGTTTATTTGTTCGTTGAGTTGGAACACCAATATCCTCAATTTTATAACTGGGTTTTAAAAGCTGTGCAACCTGGTCATACCTGTAAATGTCACATTCTCCGAGACATATTTCGTCATTGACGGTCGCCCACAGTTTTTGTTTGAGACCGTTATAAGCATCGCGGGTTGTGGCACCGAGATTGCTGTCGATAGCATTGACCACCCACTGCAATGGTTAAAAATACGGTTGGAAAATGTTGTCATAGCGAAGGATTTCTGCTAAGAATGGACGTACTGTCCAGCTTGGCTCTTTGCTGAACTGGTCCGCCTTTGCGTCTGTAAAATCGTAGTCCGGATGAAAGGAAGCATTCAGCGTTGCAATCAGGTTAAACAGTGTTTTTCTGTCGATTGTGTCTGGCCTGTAACACCCCTCATCTCCACTCTGACTGCGGCTTTAAATACAAGAGCAAGTTAGCCATATAGCATGAAATCTGCCAACATAAAATCAGCCAATTCAAAGCACTCACCTATACGCCATGGTTGGGCTCTGACCTAGAACTCTCTGCGGCGGTGAAAGCACCTGATGATCCTTGGGACTTGTCCCAGATTCGGCGTTCATCGTCTTGAAAAGCCGTTTGTCGTTGCCCACCATTTTGCACGAATAGCTCTCAATCCTATTCGTAAGGTACTGCCATTAGTTAACCACAAAACTACTAACCATAACTTTATAGCTAACCATGGTTCATAAAAATTCAGCTGAAAATTAATTGTCATTCACTGCAATCTCAATGGTGGGTATATTTTGAAATCAAAATCAATACATAATATTGATGCAAAATTCAGGATCATGTTTTACAACATTTTGAAATACTGAACTACAGGTAATTAGTTTAAATTGCTGTTCCCTGCAATAACACTAATTTCAAATGTGTACGTATTTTAAATCCAAATTCATACATTATTGATGCAAAATTCAGGATCATGTTTTCAAAAAGTAGAAAAACACACTGCATATACAGTATAGGCAGGGAATTATTTTATTGCACTGCGTGACCATACTCTTCAGCTGGTTTTTGATTTTCCCTACCTCCCCACAATTTTACAGTCAGCAGTATCGAAAGAAAGGGCTGAATTGATGGCTTCCAATTTGATGTTCTCCAAGATCTTCATGGTGATCGCTTTGACCTTCAGACAAAATTCAGCTGTTTTCAATCAGATGTTAGCTCGTTCAGACACATGACAACTGTCAATTTAAAAGTTGGTGGGCTTACGTTGCGAGTCGATATATAAGTTGACCTCTTCCGATAGGAAATTTGCAGAGTTTCGCGAATTTTAATATTCAAAGAAGCTGATAATTATAAAACCGCTGATGACCTTGTTTGAACTATTTTCGGAACCCCCTCAGCTGATATGTGCGTTTAATTTCTGGCGTGTATGAACAGTATACTTTTCGGATGACTACAGTGTTGCATTTTAAACGACCACTTACGATTCGATCTCTCGTGAATAAACATTAATGTCCTCGCTGCCCTGGTCACCACCTTGTCGTGCATAAAAGCAGGAAAATTTGAAAAATGGGCACGAATATTGCAACTGTCAATTGATCGATTTTATGCGATAGAAACACGCTCGCTGCACGAATGCACGCTTCGAAATACCAGCACTAATCACCAACAAAAAATTTGCAGAATTTCGCTATGTCAACCAGTGAATGTCAGCAAGAAATCGCTTATTTTTTCTCAACCAGAACCTTCTTCTCCAAAGCTAAGCATCCGCCTATGACGGCTGCCTTCCGCAGGGATGACAGGGCCACGGTAAGATCGTAGATTATCGTAGTTGAACGCGGGGATAAGGCGGAAAGTTCGTAGATGCGCGTAGATCAGCTGTTGGCCGACAG
>JAQGAF010002726.1:0-20883 GCA_034687865.1 Kryphioiulus occultus
CGCACCGCTCAGTAGAACATGTGTTTTCAACGTAGTATGACCGTTGAACATTTTGCACTATGTGTTGCAACTACTCACACGATCACACCGATCAGTCAAGCGTGTTTTTAACGCAGAATGGCCGTTGAACATGTTACGCTTAGTGTTGCAGTCTCGACAACCATTCTACACTAAAAGCGCGTTCAACTGATCAGTGCACAAGTCTAACCTGTGCTATTAGCATATTATGACTAATGAACACTGCGCGTTGAAACTACTCTACACGACCAATCAGTCGAACCTGTGTTTTCAATATATTATGGCCATTGAACTTATTATATTATGATGTGTTGATACTACACATTTTTGCAACGATCAGTTTGAACATGTGTTTTTAATGTAGTATGGCCGTTGCACATTTTGCGCTTAGTGTTGCAAAGTATCAACAACCATTCTATGTTAAAAACACGTTCAACTAATCGGTGCATCGGTTGAACCTGTGCCTTTAGCGCATTAAGGCTAATACACGTTTTACACCGTGTTACAACTACATGTACTCTACACGATTTCAATCAGTCGAACCTGTGTTTTTAACGTGGTATGACTGTTGAACATGTTACTTTTGGAAAGCTGGGGCTTACCCAATGACTTGTGATAGTTTACACACATGGAATTGTCATCAGTCAAAGTACAGCAACTAATCAAAAAATGTTGAAGGACACTATGGACGAGCCAATCACGTTCGTGTACTTAAGACAAGGGTTCTCAACCTATTCCTAGCCATGGAAGGCCACCTTGGGCAATTTGGTGAACCCTATGGGCCTCTTCTCAGAAATTTGTAAAAGCAGTCATTGTATGTGGTTTTATTGGTGTCAAAGTCACAGGTACTGTTAACTGCAAGGAGGAAAAAATGACGTTGCCTACATTCCTAATTGACGGAGGTTAGTGAAAATAAAGAATTCTCCCATCCAAAGCCCCCACACAGGTTAAGAACCCCGATTTAGGGGATGGCAGAACAAATACCTGGGATTTTTTTTTAACTAAACGGACACGTCTTAAAATGCTAAATCTTAGATCTTTTGTTTTTCACGAGCAAAAACTTCTCCAATGAAATTACTTCCATTGCAAAACTACCTAACCAGCACAAAATAATCAGGGTAAAACGTTTTTCATTGTTGCTTTTCATGTCCTCCAAATTAGCAGAACCAATCTCGATCGTTAAATAGTGTACGCTTTATTCCTAGGACACACCAAAATTCAACGCGTTAATATTAACGCGTTGAAGTGCTTAACGCAGTAAAAATTACGGCAACAAAAATATAGGGGACAAACCGCATTTACGTTAAAATTATGTAGGCGGGGTTTTAAAATCGCAAATATACTTTATAGATTCAGAAAATAGAAATCGAAGTGCAGCAAACATGTGCTCAGCAGACCTTTCACCTGAAAACCAACAGTGGTGCCCCTTTCATAGGGAAATTGTAGTGGAATAATTGACTGGCCACACTGATGACGTCAAAATTCACTGCGTTAACTTCACTCCTCTTGTTTGAGGAACACAGGGAGTGGACTAGGAAATTCACCACGTTATTAACGTGTTAAATATTAACGAGATGAAACATACAGCCCAAGTTAACGCGTTAACCCAAGTTAACACGTTAACTTGGGCCGGTCTGTCCTAGGTATTAGAAAGCTCTACGTCTTAATGTTCGTCTTAAGGGCAAGCTTGAGAACGTTCAGAATTTCAATGAAGATGCCCAAATAAAAATAGGGGAAAAAAACGAAATAAAATTATCCCAATGTAATTTCACTGCTATTCTCAGCCTTGCCCTTTCGTGTACATATTTGAGGTTGTAAAAACCCGATTCGAGCTTTGTCGGCTTGAATGTGCTCGTGCATGTTTGCAAACGCATTTCCTAAATCCACGTTATAAAGGGGGATTGGCAAATTTCACATATAATGCAGCACTTCGAACAATTCTAGTTTAGTGGAAATTTGGCAACATTTTCTACCATATTGCAGGAAGCTACTAGCAAGTTTCATGTGCAGAAATTCCCATTCCACCAACAGTAAATAAAAAGCACAGGTGCCCCAGACAAAAACCACGGTAATAGAGGCGCACTTTCAAATTGCATTAAGCGGGAATCGATACCCAGAAGTGAATTTAAAACCGATTTTCGCCTTTGGAGCCACTGACTGTCTGGAAGCCAAATAACTATCTTCCTAAGAGTTACTTGAAAGCACCTGGGTCTCCAGCCATTCAATTAGAAAATAATGGCGTTACCTTCGAGCTGCCATCAGCCAAATCTTGTTAAGCCTCTACATAATTACCGAATTACACCAAGATGGCGATATGAAGTGCATAATCAGAATTCCATTATAGAATTAGTTTTGGCTTTGTTTTGCACTACGTTTGCCATACTTGTCTGGTAATAAAATTACTCCTTGAGATCTAATCTCCATTTGGCTGCAGTGGCTTTATGAATTAGCATACAATAGAAAATAAGATGAGCAGCGCATCAATGCTGCACCTTGGCAACATGCTAAAGTTATGAATCGACAAGTGATTCAATCATGGTGAGTAGGCCAGATTTCAAGCTGTCTCCTGAAGTTCATGATTGACCACAAACCTTTGTGCAAAACAAAATTCCATGAGTTTAACGGATTAAAATCATGCCACTTAGTGAATGGCCAATAAGTGGAAATGTGTTAGTGCTAAAAATCTGATTCATTCACGTTTTTCATCCAAAATTTCACATTTTCATGAGCTTTAACCGTGGGTTTGAAACTTTGGACCTTGACCCACCTATAATATTAAGATATTGAGAACGCCATAGGCGACTTTTTTACAAAAACTAGAGCACAAATGATGGATTTCGGCTTGCTTTTCTAAAATATTTTAGTAATATTAGTAATTATTTCATTTTTAATAAGTTTTTTTACAATAAAAAGAAAAGAATTATACCAATAATTTTTTTAAATAATTATGTAGTAATTTTTTTTGAAATTTTTAGTATTATTTTATATTAGAAGACTGCTTTTTTTCAGTTCGCTTTTTATGAAATTAAGGATCCTAGGGTGATTCTACTGATCCATGGCCACCATGAATGGAGGGGAATTCCCCGGTTTCATGTCGGATTTGTGGTGAAATTCATTTCCAACGAATTTTTCACGTAAGTTGTTTTTTTTCCCCAATTTTACATTTTTCACATATTAAAATTCTGCGGCTCCATTCATGAGCTGCCCCACTGAACTGCAGGTACGCTAGTGGTTGCCGCAAGCGGTTAAAACATCACCAGCCAATTAAGCGCCAGCAGCTCAGAGGGGCCGCTCGTAAAACACGTCTTGCTGTCGGGGTTGCAGGGTTCACGTGCTCCAGGGCAGAGATTAGCTCGTGAGAAAATGGGTTTTAAACAGGAGATTGGGGTCATTAGCCTGCACCTTCGAAAACGAGTGGACCATGAATGACATGCAAACAGCGTGGAGGGAGAAAGCAATTTTGAATGCCAACAACATGGCCATCATCACCTCAAGATGGAGGGGGAAACCTGTTTCGGGGCACAAGATACACCTGAGAGAAATTCATTCCTGAGAAAAACCGGTCTTCATTGTCATGGTCAGCCCAG
This sequence comes from Kryphioiulus occultus, assembly GCA_034687865.1. Classification (NCBI taxonomy): domain Eukaryota; kingdom Metazoa; phylum Arthropoda; class Diplopoda; order Julida; family Julidae; genus Kryphioiulus; species Kryphioiulus occultus. The sequence goes on from JAQGAF010002726.1 coordinate 3,606, forward strand.
CCTGTCCAAGTGAAAGAAAGTTTAAGAAACCAAGAATAAGATGGCCGCCGAGAAAGCGAGCACCCCAAATGTGGGTGAACCTTGTTTTGAGAAAACACTGCTGAAACTCGCATGTAGACTACCAAAGTATCAAAAAGCTGATTCATTATAACGTGAAAATGCCCTGCAAATGCAATTAATGCGACTACATGCTGGCCAATGGCCATGTTGCGAAACAATACAACAAGCGCACCTTCCAAAGAGTCAACGACTTTCAGACATAGTGCAAACATGGTTTACAGTAGGCCTACCACCTGTCTAATCAAATACTGTCTGAAGTAATATCCTCTAACTGGTTGTCAACTAGGTTTGGAATTGCAAATTCCATGGCTTTTCAATTACTTTTTCATGACGTTAAACATTTTTCATTGCCTATTATAAAAGACTATGGGCTGTTTAAGTTTGGTCATGATTACTAAATAGTGATTTTTGGCCAAGAATGGCTGCAGGTGAATTTTGTGTGCAAACTGGATGGCACATGTTGAACTTTAACCCAAATATTTGTGTGCATCAAAGGCAAACATTCCATGGCCTTAATGTCAATTTTGGGATTTTTCCATGACCTGAATTTCATTTCATAACTTTTCCATGAGTGTCACGACCTGACGTTTCCATGACTTTCATCAAAATGTCATCAAAATTGTCAATGCCTATAAACATCAACTAGCAGTGATGACGTGATCATTGGGCATGAATTTTGCTCCAATTCATCATCATGAATTTTAAACAAAATTTGCATTTTGTGAATCTATTAAAGGAAAAAACTTCATGGCCCTAATATAGATTCCATGACATCCATGACCTGGATTTCATTTTATGACTTTTCCATGACTTCCATGCCCTGAACTTCTTTCCATGACTTCCCCCGCTTGCCTGCATTCCAACGATGGGACTAGCCACTTTTGGCAGAAAGGTCAGGGTGTCACCCAGATACCATATTCAATAACGACTTCCACAGACAGAGTCAAGAGGTCGTGGGGCGTTCCCTCCAGAGATCCTGCCTTACAATGGCGTCCAGAAACGACACAAACCAGAAGCCTGAAGAAATCGTCATATCCCAAACTGGGACATTTGCAACAAAGGGTTGCTAGTGGGTTAATTGTCCCATTTTCCAGCTGCCAAATCAAATTAGCATGAGACCAGGCACTAACTGGAGGAAGTGGGCTAAAATTAAAATGGGTAGTGATAAGTCCTATCTGCGAAAACCCTGCAATCAATTCTAAAACCACTTAAACGAAGTCTGTAACGCTCACCATAGTTAGCACTGGCAAGTTTCATTATCCTCATACAGTGAACATGCTTTTGCCTCGCATTGTGTGCTACAGTAAACAGAGGTGGCAGCCTGGCCAGTGAACCTGCGTAGGGAGCATCGACATCCTGATAACCGATGCATTAAATTCAACTTTTTTGCATTATTTGTAAATAGTATGCTGATAACGTCCTGCTGCGGCAACTCTCCGAATGACGAAAAACAGGCCCAGTTTACCCTGAATTGCCAAAATGTAAAGCTTGAAGGTTTTCCTGTGCAACATCTACACGTACATGCATGTGCATGTACGTGTAGATTGCGAAGTTTCAATGTGATGTCCTCTTTGTGATCGCAAATGCGCCACTTTATGTTGGAGCAGAAAACGTGAAAACACGAGTAAAATGATTGGAGTTAAGTAGACTGCATGACATCGTTTATGGCCGACCCCTTCACAATTCCATTATTTTTCAATGACCTTTTCATGACTTCAAAAACGTTTCAATGCCTATTACAGTATGAGGCGGTTCAAGTTCCATGTCAATCACTAAATAGTGATTTTTACGAACTCCCACATTAGTTTTGAGAGTATAATATTAGACAGGATAGTATTTTAGTTAAATTGTTTAGACAGCTTATCCTGTAATTTTAGGATGTATACAGTGAAGATTGGCGCCAGCTTCACACTACCAGTCATGGAAGTCTTGAAAGTTTAGAGAGGATATTATTTTAGACGGGTTACACAGTATTTTCAGGGTGTCTACCAGTAATGAAAGTCACGAAATCTACATTAGGATCGTGGAATTTTTGTCTTTGATTGATTCAGAAAGTTTAGAGAGGACATCATTTGACAGTAGACCTATTCCGGCAAAAAATTCTCTGCCTAAACTAATAAGCTTACTGTCTAAAATAATCCAAATTTGTATTTTATGAATCAATCAAAGGCAAAAAATTCCATCGACTGAATTTTATTTCAAGACTTTTCCATGACTTTCATGACCAATAGGCACCCTAAAATTTAATAAAGCATAACCTGTCTAATGTCAGGTGATGGTCCCGACATGAGACCCACGTTAAATCTAACAAACCTCCATAATTTGATAGTCAATAATTTTATGCACTGATTTCTATTAGTCCCACAACGTTTTTACAAACTACAGTACATGTACTACGGTTTGTAAGGCCTCCAATCTTCCAAATTTAGCAGGTGCTTTCGAGATATTCGTTCCCAAGGGTAATAAAGCGTTAGAGGTCAAACCAATTAATAGCAGGTGGGGATCCGAAAGGTCATTTGCTCCAGCTGGAAGGCTTTCTCGCAAATTCCACAAACTTTTGTTTCAAAAAGTTGCCAACATCTCATGGAATTTTCGACGTTCCGTCTTTGGGCCAGGAGGTCAAAGGTCTAAATGCCTACAATTTGGTAATTCACCTCGCCAGATAGAGATCTTAGCCCGTGGGGACCGGTATTGTCACTTTTCAAATAACACCAGTCAACAACTCCAAGATCACTAACCTGTGACGTCAGTGTCACGTGCCCTGTCTCTAAACCCTGGACGTGGGCAGGAACCAGTGTCACTGCAGTGATTAAAACCAGACAGGACGTGCCGTCACAGCAGCCACTTCGAAAAATATATTGGGATCGTAACTTATTTTCGTCAGACGAAATTTAATTCGTGGCAGACAGACAGACAGATCAAAAGTTGGTTTGTTTTGAGGGTACCGTTTTGAATTGCTGTTTGAAACATCAAAGTTTGCCGTTTTACGACCTGCTTTTAACTATCATTAAAAAAGAAAGTGATTAACTATTTGTCATAATGAAATCAGGCATGCTGTTTTGAGAACGTCTGGAGCAGATCTAGACAATTTCCAGTGGCCTTGGGCGACTTTGGGAATTCAAACGTGCCACATTTCCTGTCCTACTGTAATTGAAGACTAATTAAAATATGGATTCACCCAGGCGTCAGAAGCAAGTTTACGTGAAGTGTCCTCAAGAAAAAAAAATTTACATGAAGAAATTAAAGTCAACTTGAGAAAATATGCAAAATACACAATGTTAGTCACTTGGGCCCTATTCCACAAAGGTATGGAGTTGTTCTTGTAAAGAGGTATAAAGTATAATCTATCCAACTACACAAGTAAAACTCCATAGAGGAATAGAATATACACCATAACTCTATACAATTACAACTCCATACCTTTGTGGAATAGGGCCCTTGTCAGTGGTGTTGAAATATTAAACACCCAGAATCCCGTGCTTCTTAAAAAAGTTGCATGCACCTTTGGGGGTGTGGTGTGGCCTATCTGAGTTCACTAAAATAAGATACAGCATTTGCAGCCATAATAAAGAAAATGTGCTAAGAATCAATTGATTACACTCCGAAAATGTACCAAGGAAACATAGCATGAGCTCACCTTAGCATCATGAGAGCTATTTGGAAAACACGACACTGCCACATTGTGGGCAAAATTGGAGGGTATAGTTTCAGTGTCTACTGGATATGTTATCACAAATGCCATGACTTTTTCATGGTTTAAAAAACGCGTCAATGCCTATTAGAATATGGGGTCGTTCAAGTTTTGTCATCACGACAAAGGTCTTTTCATAACAACACCTCAGCGACATGACCATTGGCCAAAAAATTCCATAGCTATAATATTTTGCGAAACTGGATAGCTTATAATGAATCGAATCCCACATTTTTACTTTGCGAATCGGTCAAAGTCAAAAATTCCATGGCATTTCCAAGACTTCTTTGTGACCAGCAGACACCAAGAGTGAATACGAGCTTGGCCGCATCTGGTTTTAGAGTTGCCACAAACACAGGAACCGGAAATGCAAGTATTGGTCTTAATTTAAGCGTTTACATGACACATGCGCCTTGGGTTGGGTCGGATTTTCTTGAGCCAAGCCTGGAAGTTTCCAAAATCCACTTTCATTAAGTAAACCACGTTTCCATGTACGGCAAATCTACAATTTCTGGTTTAAGTTGACTTAAGGGATACAAACGTGGTGAACAAGTGCTGAAAACAGTTTCTTTGTTGGCACCAAGACCCTGGAAAACAGGCAGCGTCACCTGGCGTTGCACTCCCAAGTAATCCTAAAATTCTGGGAACCGAACTTAGTCAGCAGACAAAGAAAACCATGTCTGCTTGAGACTGAGTCACGGGAAACAGTGAAACGCCAAAAAATATTTCCAGGTTATTTGCCCATTACGATCCCGCCACAAATTCCATTTAGCGTGACAATGGCTAAGACGTAGGCTTAGGAAACTCACCTTAGGACTTCGACGTTGAGGAATGTTGTTGTTGTTGTTATTATTGTTGATGTGCACCACCTCGTCGCCCTTTATTTGCATGTTGAATGCTGGCGTAGTTCGGCTTAAAATCGGCGAAAATTCCGTCTTCGAAGAGCGTGGGAAACCAACGGAAAACGGCGGAATTCGAACACTAGGCCTGTTGCCAAGGCAACCGCGAACTTATGGAAAGTTTGGCGTCCGAAAACTTACACGAAAAGTCACCAAAATCACGAAACAAAAACACTGGCAGCTTGCTATCGAATCTGGGCACTGGCTATGTCACGGCACGATTCCTGAAATAAACGAACAAGGAAAAGTGGACATTAGAACACGCGATTGGCTTTGGAAGTGTCACTGGTCCCCAGGCTCAAGCTTGACAAAGGCTACACAAGTTTGGCAGCTAATGAGCGCTGTCTTATCCAGGCAGAAAAAAGTGAAAATTACCGTAAAATAGACGTAGAACAGAGTCCTCGTTACGCACGTAATCAGAGCGAAAAGCACACCGCCCCAGCGAATCGAACAATGAAGTCAGAAAACGGACACAACGAGACGAACAAACGCACGCCGTACTTGTACCGAAGAACTGTGCGACCTAAAAAGAACGCACGGGGCCGATGCGCACTTGGTGTTTGCCGCAGCTCGAAGCCAGCAGCGAAAGCGCCCTACGAAGGCGCTGACATGTCCTCGAAAGGGCGCAGGACGGACGGATATGCACCCTGTCTAGGCATCTGCACTTGGCGGTACAGGGGGGTCGGAAAGTTTCGTGAACAGAAGTGACAAAATCTCGCCAAACCAAACTGAATGTTGTTTTCTAAGCTCGTATTTTTGAGAACATGGCAGCCAATTTGCAAATGCCTTTATCATAAAACTGGCGTGTATGATAAATAACAAATTGTTCTAATCCAAAAGAACATAGATTCATTAGAATGTAATGGGATGTTGCAAATTTTGCGAAGCGTAGTTCAAATTTGCAATAATCATGTTAATAGTTGCTGCGATGTTCTCAGCAATTTGACTCCTTCCTGAAAACCGCGAAAAAGTGATATGACTGTACATGTTAAATGTTTTCATCATTTTTCACAGTTTTCAGGAAGGAATCAAATATACCCTATACTGTATGTAAACAAGTATTACATCATTGCAAATGTGCATCAATTCGCAAACTTCAGTAAAAGAAAGCCAATATCTCAGAAAGCTAGCATATGTACAGTAAGATAAGTAAGCACTCGTTCTAATCTAAAAGAATAGAATGTAATGGGACGTACAAATATTATGACATCACTTTTTCGCGGTTTTCAAGAAGGAATCCAATATTAACATGATTATTGCAAAAGTGCATCATGCTTTGCAAAATTCGCGAAATCCATCAAATAAAGCCATTTTTTCAGAAAACTAACCACAGGTTCTAATCTAAAAGAACATCACGTTCATTACGTCTATTCAGGACATACATTACGTTATCACTTCTTCACGATTTTCAGGCAGAAAACTAGCAACTCGTATTTCTGAGAACATTGCATCAAATATTAATGAACCATTATTACTGTGCAAAATTCGCAAAAATACGCAGTCCAATATTATAGCATATATGTTAATGCAGTTTTGTAAACAACAAAGATAATGTCATTATTTGGCCTTTGGCTGACCCTCTACGATGATGACATAATACTTGAACGTTCCATAAAAACATAGTGCGTTATTGGCCAGAATACTACAAGGGGGCGTTCAGCTATTCTGTCATCACCTTTGAATTAGGAAATCAAATGTTGTCATCTTTTTTTAAACAAGTATTTCTACCAAATGTGCATTTTAGTGACTAAAAAACACCATTTTTGATATCATTTTGATAAAATTTTTGTCCAATTCGAAATTTTGTTGGTCAATGATAAAACCTCATCATCAGCAAATGTGCATTTGAGTGACATCATCAATTTTGATCTAATTTCGATAAAAATGACTACATTTTTTGGTCAATGATAACACCATCACACTGGGAGAGGGTTGCACATCAGCGTTGGAAACGCTGATAGGTTTACGGAGTGTGAAAATGGCGATATTGCGATGACGTAATACTTGAACGTTCCCAATTAGTAATTTCCACGGCACTGGATCAACCCCAAAAATCCAACGAACCCAAGGTACTCGTCCTGTTTTGTATGGTTCGGTTTTGTGTGTGCTCTCTTGGGCAGTGGCATTCCCATGGTTCCAAAACCTTTGTAAACCATAAAACTGGTTTTTGAAAAAAAAAAAATGGTGCTTCTCATGCTCTATTCGCCCATGGCCCCCTGTTGACCTGTCAGTTTGCAAAAAGTTTCATCCCAAATCAAGCAGGAAAAAATCCAACACCCTGTACAAAGGGGATCCCCAAAAAGAAACCAAGAACCAGTTTTGAAAAGTCCGAGCACGTCCTTCCCCTATATTTTCGTTTATTTCACTTTCCCCCACTACGTCACCCTGAGTGGGTCATCTTGTTCTTTTCATCAGATTTTAGAACACCCTTTTTACTCACGTTTTAGGCGGGACGTTTTCATAAGTGGGGGTCTGGGTCAGTGTGTTCGGGTGGACATCCAGGAAAGCCAATGGACGGAAGCCACCAACGCCCGCAGCGCCCCCACGCGCATCCAATCATCACCTGATTTGGAAAAAAAATTGCGCCTTAACAGGGCTGACCAATTTGAATCTCATTACAGGACCTGGGCGTCACTATGAGTTTGAAACCCACTTGAAAAACAGTTGTGTTGCATCTTCGAGCACCCCAGCCCCAAATGTGAAACCCACCCGGCTTGCGTAAATATTTAACGAGCGTTTAGAAAAACACCCCGATTAATGATTTATGCGAAGGTTGCAACTCGCAAATGCTTGTGCTGATGAAAATTGATACGATGATGGAACATGTCTGCCAACCCTTTCACAAATTCGCAAAATCGTCTTCAGAAAAAAAATCACCAAAACAATACTCTTTAGACGTCACTTCGACTGTGCAGAGATCACTCAGACTATACAGAGGTCATTCAGACTATGCAGAGGTCATTCAGACTATGCAGAGGTCACTCAGACTATGCAGAGGTCATTCAGACTATGCAGAGGTCATGCAGAACATAGTGCCAAATCACTGTTGCCAATCCAGCAGACGGTGTAGACTGAGCCCAAATTGCATTAAAAAGTAAAGTTCTGCCAACAAGTGGGTCCAGGACCTCGGGAAGAGCATTCTGAATGTCCTCAGTGATTAATTTTACAAATTGCGTCCTCAGCAAATAAAGCAAAAATAAACAAAACTGCCCTTAGCCATACTGTATACTGCTTGTAATTTCCCTGTATGTTTGTTTTTAAAAAAAAAGTGGAAAAAGTTTTAGCGAATTACATGTACGTCCAGCGCAAATAAACAAATAAAAAAATTAACTAGAAGGTTATTCAGCAGGGCATGCTTAAAGGCAGGATACGTGTAGCTCGAAATATTGTTTACATTGTCCGCTAATTTTTTATATGTATTTGTTTCGTTCTTGTAAATACTCTAATTTCGATTGCAGCCTCCAGGATAGAAGCAACTTTCGATTATACTGTCCAGGGAGGACAGGAGCTGCCACCTAGCGGCCAAGCGACGAATGAACGTGGAAAAAACAAAAAGCATCCAAAGCCGAGCTACCCAATCTAATTGAATGGAAAATGTAAATAATATTACAAACCATTTAGAACCCAACAGTCCTTAAACATTATTTCCCTGTATGTATGTTTTAAATTTACGAATTTCGTCCTGAGTTAATAAACACAAATAAATAAAAAATATAATTTAAAGATTGTTCATCAGGGCATGCTTAAGGGCCTAGCTCCGCTAATTTATTACATGTGTTTGTTATACAAATTTGGGTTAAAAAACCATTTGTCATCCAGTTTGGGAAAACTTGTCGTCAATGGCGGTTTTTTAAATGTGACTGCAGTAAAATCCATCATTTTTGCTAATATTTTAATGATCATTTCGCTGAATTCGAATTACTTTCGGTCAATGATTATCATCAATTGGGGGTGTCTGAAAATGCTGTCGAATGCTGGGTGAGGGAATTTGAAAATCACGATTTTGTGATGACGCAATGCACGAACGTCCCCAAGGTCTAATACTTTCAACTCGACCATCAGAAAATGGTCCTTTCAAAAATTACTGATCTCAATTTGATCAAAAACTGACATTGGATATACACGTACTGCGGAATTCGACTTGCTGCAAATGTGCTCAAAATATGTACATACATGTACAGTACATGTATTCCAAATATTCCACACCTGTCCTAGCTGTCGCAATTTATCCATTTTATGTTTTTTTGTGTTTATCCAAACTTAACCTAACCTATCCTAACCTCTCACATGGAAAGGAAATGAATTTCAAATGCATTGTGAAATACATCACGAATTGCAAAATTTATAACAAAATGCATTGGTAGATTTTATCGCAACACGAAATACATTTGGTAATGTAAACAAAATTGTATGTCACTAATGTATTTTACAGTGCATTATAAAATATAATGACTTGTGTATTTCACAATGTATTCGAAAGTACTGTACATACTTACAAAAGATATGTGTGCTACATTGAATTGTATGAAATTGATGAATTTTTAGATGTTTTAAATTCAGAATTGGGATTTTTTTAACCTTGAAATTTGAAATATAGCAAGGCTTTTGACATTTTACAATGCATGGAATATTAATTGTAAAATACATTCTTCAATGCAAATTGAATACATTGCTAAGCATTACACAACTCATTTTTCAATGCACACGAACTAATTTACAGTGTGCATTACAAACTGCATTCTCCAACACACATAATACATTGCAATATGCATTCTGTAATGCATTACATAATGCTGAAAAACCCATTTTAAAATCCATTCGGAAATGCATTTTCAAGTATATTTGTCAATAAAGTTTGAAACTAAATTTTCCTCCATCTACAAACATTTTAAAATGCATGTCTTATAATGCATTTCTAAACTAACCTAAAAATGCTATTTCTTTCTTTAACTGTCTTAACCGCAGGCAACCACTGCCCGCCTACGAGCCGTTAGGACAAGCCCACCTTCACACAATGTCCATGGCGGAGCAGGGCAAATTCCGAAGTACAGTCAAAAATCGTCGTTATTTGCAAACAACGTCCACAATATCAACAAATTGGATTCCTTTTCAGTATATTTCTCAATTCGAGGAATTCGAGGCACAAAAAATCGCAATTCCTAGCAGATTTTGAGTGCAATGAGTCCCACCTCCATGAATCAGCTCCTGCCATGCATCTTGCAAGTCTCGTCGTTGTGAATTTGTGATTCACCCCGAGTGTGCCCATAAAGCAGGGGCTCGAGTGAGTCTTCCGAGAATAATTCGTTTAGGAGATGAACTCGGGAATCCTCGGTGCTAACCAACGGCCATCAGGGGAGCCATTCCAGGATTCATAAAGTGAACTTAACTGATACTAATAGAGATTGTGAGCAGCCAGGTGACTTTTACAGAAAAGCATCCTCGCAGTTTAGCAAATTCCCTCTGCTCCAGCATGGGATTATGCACGGGCATATTAATAAGGAGTCGATCGAAGAGATAAGAGTAGAGGCCCGTCTATTTTTAATGAGCCCTTAATTGAACAAACTACCGACTCGTAATTAATACGTTTTGAATTATTAAAACATATTTGCGAGAGGTGCAGGGTGAGCCAAAACTCAGTCATCATGTTGATGCAGGGCTGTGTATGATAATACAATGAATCAAGGTAAAACGAGCGCCAGATTTCCAACAACAAAATGGCGTCCAACTGGGATTTGGGATCAAGATACAAACCTAATATAACCTAATCAACCTAAATACAAAATTTAGGTAGAAACCATCATTTGTTAACCAGTTGAATAAAATCCATTTTTCGCAAAATGTTGCTAAAATGTTGGTAACATTAAAATGTCGCCCGATTCTAAATATTGCTATTAATGCCACGTCATTAAATTAGGAGGTATGAAACTGATGAAGCGAGTTGACGGGGAATTCATAATTTTTGTGCAAAATCTGAAAATTCGAAATTTATTTATTAATGATACGTCATCACTTAAGGCAGAGGTGGGATCTAGAAATGATGAGCAATGATTACTGATGACAAATGATGAGTTACATGCATTTTATTTTAAAAAATCTATCCTTGTTGGTAATTTTTTTTTACAAAATTTCGATCAATTCGAAATTTATTTATCGACGATTAAGTCATCACTTCGGGTGTGGGTAGGGTCTAGGAATGGAAAAAAGTGGAGGGGTAGCCAAATAATGAGTTATTTTTTTTAAACCCTTCATTTTTGGTAAAATTTTAACAACTAATTTGCTAAAATCCAAATTTTTCTATTGAAAATTATTGACGACAGGATGATGACAAAAGAGGGGGAGGACAGCCAAATAATGCATTTACTTTTATAAAATTTGGGTTAAAGCCAATTTCGCAAGAAAAATTTGCCTACGGCATCGTTGATTTTTTGAAAATGTGCTTTTTTGAAATTAAAATCCATTATTTTCGGTGGCATTCTGATGCAAATTTTGCTCAATTCGAAATTTTCGATGATGATTATGTCGATGAATCATTCCTCACTTACTGATGTCATCATCATTGACAATGTTTTTAAAAATTAGATCAAAAATAACGGATTTTAGTCACACAAACATGCAGTTGAAAACAAAACTGGATTGATTTTTAAGCTAACGTTAACGCAATATTATTTCAAAAATTATGACTCAACATATGGTTTACCCACTCCTCATCCCTCCCCCTCATCATTTGTCATCAATTGGCCAAACCCAAACCAATGAGATGATTACATCATACTTAAACCTCTTCAACAAGACAAGTTTGAGAATCTTAAATCTGATAGACGTTTTGCGTCGATTAAGAGCAACTTGTTGGACATGGTACAACATTTCATGTTCAGTCCCAGTATTGCCCGGTATTGCCCCTGTTACAGCACACACACGGTGAAAAAGTGGGCTTCTCCTAACGTCTCGCATGCTGGCTATGATTGCCTGGTTGTTAGGGGCAGCTAAATCAGATTTGACATTTTCAGGTTAGTTTAGTTGCTAAACACAAAACAAAAGAAAAACACAAAATATGATAAATTCCGACAGCTAGGACACGGGTCATTCTTCCTTACTAGACAAGTATTGTTGAAATATATTTTGTGCACATTAGGAGCAAGGGTTACACCAAAGTTAATTCGTTTTCTGTATTATCGATTTCTGTAATGAGATGAACTTCTCAAAGGCAAGTCGTTATCAGTTCTTGCACTGACCTGTTTGTGACACAACTTCACCTGCGGCATGTACCCTCCATTAATATTTATCGAAAACAACCGCAGAAAATTCCCTTATTTTGGACAACTTCGTGTTTTGGGCCAGATTTTCCACCATTCGGATTTTGGCAGAAAACGCCCTCTGGGAATGTAAAACAAACGAAAGCACGCCCTTCATTAAAAGTGATGCTTTTTATGCTAATATTCTGTGGTCATGCTCCTCGGTTCAACTTTGACACTCCCTATCATTCCACGCACCTGATGGATTTAATCTCATGTCGTCATTCCCAGCGATTATTTTTTCTTTCGATTTGATGCCATTGTTGGCTTTTGACTGTAGAAGAAAAAAACCGAAAAACCATGGAATTACCCCATTTGAGTGGCTCGGTTCAGTGAGCACAATTGCCCTCCCACAAAAGCCCGGAAACGTGGAGCATATCTTTGCAATCATTCAGACTCAAACAGACTCATCTGTGAATCAGGGTATCAAAAAATATGCAATTTGAGCAAATCTGGGAAATTTCATATCTCAAAGTGCCTTACCGCCACTCAATTTGCAGTTATATTTGAATACAGCAGCATTCCGCTATATCAAAAGAAACTAAGCTTACAATACGAAAAAGGCATTGTCTGCTTGCTGTGTATGTCAGAATCTGGGTAGAAAAGTTGAATATGCTCATATATGGAGTTTTAAGTGCCATATAAGACCATACTGTATATGAACTTATATTGAAGTCGCCATACATGGTCACATATCGAAAATGTGTTAAATATACATGACTGCTAGATATAGTCATATATAGCCGCATACATTGTCACATACTGTACATGTACATGTAAGTGCTGGCCAATGTGTTCCATAACAAATTAAATGTGTGTATCATTTTATCTATAGTTAACATTAAATTGCCACAATCAATGATATTGATTCCTATTACAGTATTTTATTTTAAACTCATGTTCTCTTTATCAAATGTAACATACTGTATGCCATTCTTATAAAATGTAATACCATTTGCTATGAAAATTATTCTGGGAATGGACATACAATATATGGCCAAACAAACATTTATTTTGAAATCACCATAACAGGAAATACTAGATGGCTACATACATGGCCACAAATGGAAAATGTGCTACATGATTTCAACTGGTTTGCTAAATACTAGTTATCACTTAATTTCAAAAATATTCAATTCTTAATTACATGCATAATATTATTAATTAATAAGTATTAAGAAACTACCATTCATTCATGGTGGCGATTCCTATTATTTTATTTTGGTACTCAAGTTTATTTCTAACTCTCTTTACCTCATGTAACATATACCAAAATCAGTAAAATGCAATGTGAAAATTATTCAAGGAATAGACCTACATGTACAGTACATGTATTGACAAATATGGATATGTATGGAATTCAATAAACAGCATAGGGCCTTATATTGATATGTGATGACAAATACGACCAAATAGGTCTATTTGTGGCCAATTTCAGGTATAACCACATATGGAATAATATAATTTATCATGGTCCATATTTACATTCCTTTTAGAACCTGAAAAATCAAAAAAAGCTGTCCTTTGGGCATATTTAGGCTGATCTCAACAACGACTTATGGAATTAATCTTGCTGAAAAAGCCGTTTCCGGTTCTTAACCCACGAGGCCTTGCCAAGATAGTTTCCATTCAAAACCACGTACTTCCGGTGGTATGATCGCGTGCCAGAACTTTGATATAATTGATGATTTCTTGGTCAACTACCTTCTTCCATGCTCCCTTATTAAATATCTAACCCGAACAACTAATTTCTTTTCTATAAATACACACAATAGATCTCCAGCTCCATCCTCGCTCATTGTGCTCTGGTAGGAAACGTCAGTTATCTTATTATCAAGAGACGACATTTTAATTAATTTTTTCTTCTTTTTTTTTCCATCATCCACGTCGCCATCATCATCGTTCTTCTCAATTTTTGCCATCAAATCTTATTGACTTTTTGCCATCGTCCTTATTTCCCATTGTTGCCCAAAATCCCCGGCACGTCTTATTAAATATGCGCAAACTATTCAATCCTAATTAGCAGCAATGAGGACTCCAGTAATTCGAATGGGGCGCATAATTAAGATTAATCTTGGCGCTACCTCCGCAGAAATTAGGCCCAAAACAAACAATCGAAAAACAAGCAATTACTGGCGATTGAAGGCACCCTGACGTGACGCAAAAATCAATGTTTATTCAGGGTGAATCATTAACTTATGTTTGTTCTAAATAATGGCCATACAATGGGATGCTGCTTGACCATGCCCCACTTGCGTGCGCACTAAATGTCTGATCCATTGTGTGCTTATAGGTTAGTGCTTAGCAAGGTTTGGTGTGGACTGAGAAGGTAATTATATGACTGGAGGTATGCTGGATTCTTAATAAATACTTAAATAATTCGAGGTAGCACACCTACCGAAAAATAACGTCTTTTTGAAGTCATTTTCTTTTGGTCAGAAAATGACGCGTTTATAAAGGACTAACTTTTTAGTCATGTCTGGCACGAAATGCATCAATACATTATGTCTGAGAATGTCATGTTATTGTCATTTTTTGGAAAAATATCACGTTTCCCGACTTTTACCTTTCTCCTTTCCATCTTAAAAATGACGTCATTTCGTTGTTACATTTCTCTCGTGATTTTTTTTGTGTTACCATGTTATTGTCACTTTTTTTTTTCGAAAAAATAGCACGCGTTTGACAAGAAATGACGCTTTCCCTCATTAAAATGAAGTTAGTTCGGTGACATTTCCTCGTCATTTTTGGTAATTTTTTCAAAAAAATTGACGTCATCTGGATGAACTGTTTAGTCAAGTTTGGAACAAAATGGAAACAGATGTCTAAGGACGTCATGTATGGCACTTGTGTTTGAAAAAATACCACGTTTTTCACTAAAAATGACGTCTTCTCGTCCTTAAAAATGGTTTATTTTGGTGTGACATATTTTCTCGTCATTTTTCAGTAAAAATTTTGGAAAAAACGATGTCATCTAGGCGATTTGGGCTACCTATGCTGTGAGATACTACACATTCTTTGATGAAATCGTTATTTTAAAATTTCTCTTCTTAAGAGTTTTTTCTAAAGCATCTTTTATAAAAATTATTTTCTGGAGAAACTAACTTGCATCTATTAAATTAACCTTAAAAGTAAAATCAGTGTGATTTTAGAAGTCAAAGGACATTGTATGGACAAAGTTTTGAAGGACAATACCAGATTACAAGCAGCCAGAGCTTTTGGGAAGAACAGAAATGAGATTTTCGTAAATTTTAAAGCTGACAAGCCGCAAATCCTTCATCGTTCACTGCCAATTTGCACCCAAAATAGTGGCTAAGCCCCAAGCCAGAATAAATCGGCATCAAGTCTCATGAATATCCCAAACGAGATTTGATTTTCGTGTTTCTGTCGTCCGAACACGAGGTAAATCTGATTTTGAATTTGATAATATCGTCCTGACTGACCGTTATGTCTACATTATGATCCATTTTATCTACTGAATAAATACTCTTTGTGATTTCCAGATCCCCTATTGCAATGGGCAGCCCATTTCACCATGCCAGCGCCACCTGTTTAGCGTTCTGTGTAACTGTTAGCATTGCATTTGCAAAAAAGTTGCAAACCATCCAAGAATTATAACAAATAATAAAAGCTTCATATCAGCGTATAAGTAATTCTGTAGCAGTCACGAAGCAGCCATTAAAACTTATCATCACAAGACCATAAAATATAATTTTCTCTGCTTAGGTGCAGATTGGCAAGAAAAAAACGTTTTGCTTGAGGGTGGTCAGTTATCCGTACATGAACACTGTTCTGGCGCATTCACGTGGCCAGTGATATGTCACACCACAAATGGTACTTCAAGGTTAATTCGAAGGGAGCAACAGCACTTAGCGAGGGTAAAATTCGAATAAACTGGTCGGAAAATCCCCACTTCTTGTCACTTAGTAAAACTGCAAAAAAACGCAATAAACTGCGAGGGGACAGCAAAAATAAGCCCTGGTCAGTTCTCATATCCAGTGTTTTATGGCGCGCCCCTGATGGGGGTCTAACCATTACAGCATGTGATGCAAGCGAGCCAACCTAACATTTCAGTGTAAATTTGCAACGTATAAATAATTAGCAATTATTTTTTTTAATGTGGTATAATTGATATGCGATGAAATCCAGCATTGACGCTTATGTCAAGTTAAAAACGTGTAGGGAAACACATTAAGTCTGGGTTTCACCATTGTAGGTTAAATGAAAGCATTTAAGGTTAGATGACCTGGGGTTACTCGTAACTACAAGCCAACCTTAGGATTTTTATCACGGGCGAGTAGTTTTAACACTTGTTTCATTCAACCTGAAACGTGCTTTGAATACGACATTAAGAGTATCAAAGTCATCAAATAGATGTGATCATCTGATTCATCCTCCATTTTCATTACAAACTTTAGATAAACAACTCCTGTTAGTAATACTGTTAGCTGGGTTGACTTTTCCTCATGATTAAACATGGTTAACTGCTAACTTGCTATGGTGCAAAGCTTATCCTTAGGTAACTAGAGGTTTATCTCGGGTTATGGTGAAGTTTGTTGGCGCAACTAGGCCTAAGTCATACAATTTTAATGGAATCAAATGTCCGCGAAATGAAACCTTGTGCCAAATTTCATCACTCTAGGACCTACATGTAGATAAGTTGGTTAAAAATGAGTTCGTTAAGGTTCGTTAGAGACAGAGATGAAACGCGACAAGTTAATAGAAAAGTTGTAATCAGTGTGTCTACCGAATTTGGTATTGCAAATTCTATGACTTTTCCACGACATTTTCATGACTCAAATTTTCAATGCCTATTAGAATATGGGGTCGTTCAAGTCTTATGTCATTACTAAATAGCGATTTTCAGAAACCCTACCACTGTGGCGACATGATTTTTGGCGAAAAACACGACCAAGGCGAAATCTTTTTCATAAATGAGTTACAAATTAAGAATTTAAATACAAATTTTTATTTTATGAATCAATGAAAAGCCAAAGATTCCATGACTTTTCCATGACTTCCATGACCTGAATCTCATTTCATGATTTTTCCATGACCCTGATGTGCATTTCACGGCTTTTCAATGACTTCCACGACCTGAATCTCATTTCATGACTTTACCATGACTACCATGATTAGTAGACACCCTGGAAATAATAATAAAGCTAGAGAAAGTAAGCAAGTACTAAACGCCCAGCTTTGTCTGCAGCACTTTCCCAGTTACAATGACTTTTCCATGACCTGAATCTCATTTCATTATTTTCCCAAGTAAAAATATCAATTGGTTAAATTAATTGATATCAATTAGTTAAATGGAAATGTAAATTGGAATTGTTTAA
>JAQGAF010002727.1:0-20881 GCA_034687865.1 Kryphioiulus occultus
CGAATCTTAATTTGGGTTGATGGACTACACCCCCCTACCACATGGTATTAAATTACTGACAGTAGGGTACTGAGTTGGATTGAATTGAATTGGGGACACATTTTGAAGCGGAACTGTACTGAAGGTTATGCAAGTTTTGTAAGTAGTTTTTGTTGTTGTCAAAATCGGTCTTAATGGGAATGCCAAAGGCTATGCAAAATTTGGAGTTGAAATTCCGTCATCCTAACATTTTGGGACGTCATCGCCTATGCCTACCAACCACAATGCAAAAACCAATTTGGATATTTTCATTTTAATAAATTTTTAATAACGGTAAATTTTGTTTTTTCCCACGATGATTAAGTAGTTTACTAACGATCTTTTTCTATTTTTTAAGTTTATAAAGTCGTCCTTTGGCCTACACAGATATTAATAATGGGATACAAATTAGAAATGTCAATAAGGTCAATTTGTCTCACCTGTGAATGACGTTTGGAATTTTTTTTCATCTTTATTTATTTTGATGAAATAACGAACGATCGAAAAAAAAAAGCGAAAATATCTAAATAATTTTTTTGCAGTTCACCACCTTAAGAAAATACGATTTCTAAAACACATTTAATTAGTCAGTTTCGATATAACCAATTCGTAGAACGTTTTGTGTTAAATTCCATTTTTTACAGAGTATAAAACCGCAAAATTACTATAAATTAATTCCAAACTTTTTTACTGAATTTGCTTAAACCTGAACTTAATATGTTTCCAATTACAGTGACACTATTCGCTAACAGCTACGAAGTGCTTCTGGTGTCCCTAGTATTATTTGGATTCTCCACTGGTGGGTCAGTTTCATTGTCCATCAGTGTTTGCTTGGACTACATAGCCGTCGAGAAATTCGCAGCACTTTTTGGGCTGGTGCAGTTGGTCACAGGGATCGCAGTCCTGTTCGCAAACCCCCTATTTGGTAAGTCTAATGACCATTCTGATAACACCATTTTGAAATTAATGTTTACAATTTGCTAAACCAGATGCCATTAAAAATTGGACTTTTATTTCGTGCAGGACTTTTGTTGGATTCAACGAAAAGTTACACTTTGACGTTTTGCATCTTGTGTGTTGCTGGCAGTCTCAGTGGCTGGGTGCTGTATTTGGACAGATTCTCAAATTACGAGTCAGTGGCTCCACCAGGAAAATATAAGCCCAAAAAATCAAAGAAATAAATCGAAAATCTATTAAACCATCGAAGCTTGTAGCGTATTTAGCTTTGTATGGCGAGCAATAAAATAAACTGTTAAATTATGTGCAATTAAGTAATTTATTCGAATAAGTTAGTTTAAGCAGCATTCAGGAATAAATGAATGATTCCATATGTTGCAATACGACATTAGAGACAGTGCATGTCACATAAAATATACAGGGTTTCAACCTTGCACTGTAATTGGTAAGGGGTATTACATCGATTATAGATTTTGGCACTTCGTAATAACCGACACAGTTATTGATAGACGACATGAAGACTACATCATTGAGAGTCACCAGGCTAATCTCAATGTTTATAGCCATATCGCAAACTGTTTGTATGTAGGCTACATATATTAATAACTTTAAAGATTAGGTCCAGTCAATGTACTCTGTTCGAATTAAATTATCGAAGGAGGATATTAATGAACTAGTAATCCTACTTATTATAAAAAACTGCAAACAAACAAGATATTCCGTTTAAAAGTACTTTTTTGAACTCACAGCTATATACAAGCCATATACCGTAAATGTTCAGTATATAGTATGTGGAATACATGAACTGCGATATACAGTGTTCACATGAATCACGTTATACACATGTTCAATACTTCAGTATTAGAAGGACTGACATGTCCATGTACCATGTTCAATGCTGACTTTCACTGCCGTTAAATAAATACTATGTATACTGTTTACATGATTATATTTAACATTAAAAACAATAGCTAATATTATAATGGATTCGAACAATGAGGTGCAATTCAGTGCCTACAAAAATCGCATGTAGAGGGGGGGGGGAATTATCAATTATTTGAATCATAATCATAGATTGGATATGTGTCAAGGGCACTGAATAATATTCCGCAAAATCTTAGCTGAATTGAGTATGTTCACTTCCGTGCTCTTGAATAACTAATCGTGAATTGGTGAGTGAAAACGTTGAAATACAGTATAGACATCAATTCCATCAGCTGTATTTTAGGTATTGATTATAGAGAGATTCGGTTCTTCTGCCAACTGGGATAATAACAATAAATAACAGTTCTTACAAAAGAAATCAAGGATGGCTCTAGACCGGAAAACGATGCAAAGATTAGCATCTTGAGTGTTGCCAAAAGAATGCGCTGACAGTGCCCATTTCTTAGATGAAATGAGCCAGTTGGCATCATACTAACTGGAGGTTAGCCTATCGTTATCAGCATGTTTAACGTTCGAGTTCGTACATGTATATTCAGCATCCGGTGTACTGATTAATTTGCGAAATGGGTTATTTCATTGAAAGTAGGATTAAATGCAATTGCAAATTTGAAAAGAAATAACATAGAAACAATCCAATATTAAAAATGATGCTAAATGGTGGTTGCTCGCACAATTTGTTTATATCTATCGCATCGATTGAAAATGAGCATGTCTTAGATTTAATTAGGTGCAATGAATATTTAAGTCGATCCAAACATTATTTCATACGCACTCAATCTCAAAAGTAGTGTCCTATATTTTTGGCACCGCATCTGTATTTACAATGAAGCGAAGCCTATTAGATATAGGATAGATAAAAATAGCAAATTTAAGGAATGGATGAAAGCTGCCTAGTTTGAAATGCACATGTAAGCACTAGATGAGCGCGAAGAGTAGGCGGTGATTGATATTAGTCATACATGTGCTGTATTTTTGAAGTTGGCTGACTAATCTGTAAAGGAGTCGTCCAATTAACCTACAACTTGAATTTTAACTAGTTACAATGTCAAGAGATGCATCTGCAAATTTGTCTAAATTTATTTAGCATTGACACACATGCAAATTACCGCAATTCTGGTCTTTCAATGGAGCAGTAGACTTATTGAGTGAAGGACCTTTTCATTATGGAAGCCATACAGACAAAAATGGCTCCATCCTTTCTTCAAGGATTATTTCCAAGGTGCTGCCAACTAACAGACGTGAGTGAGATTGACACCAAGTCTTAATAATTTTAATTTAACACGTTGTCTAGTTGAAATATTTCCTTAGGTCCGGCTGCACCAACAAAAGTTGACCAAAACCTAAGGTAAACCTCTAATTACCTATAAGGAAAAGCATTGCTCCACAAAGTTATTGCAGTGTACCATGAGAACGGCAAATTCGAAGCATGTTTTAGGTTAACTAAAACAACAGTTTTAAACCTACATGCTTGAAGAAGTTTAATATTTCATTGATTTCCAGGTTATCTGCAGGTTTACAAAACCCGAGTTAAAAATCCCCATAGTAAAATGGTGCAACATATGTATAATCCCACTTGCCCTCACATAAACTGGTGGTTATAGGCAACCCCAGGTTATCTAACCTCTAATTTAACCTACATTGGTGCAACCGGGCATTAATAAGTACAGCCTACCGGTATTAGTGTGATACATCCGATTTTTTTTCGAAATTTTGGCTTCCAAACTTTATGAAAGTAATTGCCAAGTTATGTCGAACTAGGCCTGTGCGCAAAAAAGTTTCCGCTAATTGTGATAAAGACACCATATTTTTCGTAACCATATTTTGGCATCACATTGATGGCCATATGCTTCAAACAAAAGGATTCTTAAACAATGCCAACGCCAGTGTCCCACATTTTGAGAAGTTAGCAACTGATTGACATTACTTTCAAACACAATCATGCGATATTAGTGGGCCTATATGTCACAGTTGAATAGGAGCTATTTTGCAAACAATGTCCCATATGCAAATAGGATGGATATCCAATAACAGGACGGTGTTTGGGTTACCAAGGGCTCGAATGCATGACGGAAAAGTACGACAACTTCCAGGCATTGTTTATGGAGCTATTACTCCCAATAACTTCATCCCAGAAATTTTCCACACGCTATCTAGATCGTGAAATTTTCGTAACTTACACGACGTCCAGTTAGACGTTCACGGTTACGACATCTCGGCACTTTGCATCCTCCGATGAAGTGGTTTTAATTATCACGATGACAACCCCATAATGAAGTGGCGCTCACAAGGACTGCTCGTGGATTGGGTATTTTGGGTTCACTAAAAATACTCTTACGCTCGTCATCCATTCACCACAATGTCACTTTAGAGCCAGCGTACCAGGTCGAGCTCGCCTTTGCAACTTTTAAAGCTACGATGCAGAGTCCAGAAAATGAAATTAAAAAAGGTTTGTCAAGAAGCAAGAATGACTGGAAACGCACTGGTGTCCCACCTGATGGATTTACCATCTCTCCACCTGATGCAAACTTCAGTTGGATAATTTTAGTAGCGTGTTGCCTGGTTGTCCTGACCACGATGACCAACGCAATCGTTTTTGGCCTGACCATCAACGACCTGATATTCTCGCTGGACACCAATATGACCACACTGTCCTGGGCCCTGGCCATAGCTTCAGGAGGAGGATGCCTCGTGGGTAAGCTGTCACTTAATGTACCTCAAGACATGTTACAGCTGGAAAAATAGCGTGCAAACAGTCTGTTTTTCGTTGCAGTATAATTAAGAAAGCTTGAAATGTACATTTATGGCCTAGGTAAGTCTAATTTCCTATTTATTATTAGGTCCCTTAGTGGCGATGGTTATCAACACCTATTCGTGTCGACGTTCAGTGATTATCGGAGGAATCGTATGTTCAATCGGTTTAGTAACTACATCGTACGTAAACAGAGTGGAATTTTTGTTGGTGACGTACGGAGTGATTACCGGCAAGTTTAAAGGACGAAATACAATTTCGTGAAAATGCGAGCTAGTTGAGTGGAAGACAGGGTTGACGCCAAAGAAAGTTTGAAATTACTCTAAACTTATACTTTGAATTTAAAAGACGTTCAAATTTTTCCCACCGTTCCTTGTACGTCAGTTAGCAGGTCATGGCTAAATTATTATTGAAAAAGTCAAAAATACTGATATTTTTGCGAAAATACAATCTAAGCTCTTTGTTTTTTTAACTACCAATATAATAACTACCTGCTAATAATTATCTTAACTGTGAAGTTGGCGAGTAATTGTCATTTTTCGACTTTTTGAAAAAATGAATTGAGTTTAGAACGCCTTAATATGGACTATCACGTTCCACGGTTGCCATGGTTGTCGCGTGCGTCGTCAGCTCGCGCATGGGCACGTGACTCTGTGCAACGAATCAACTCTATGTAATGTTTGAACGGCAAATTCAAACTACGAAAATAGCAACATTAGATACATGATGTATTTTTGTGTATTTTAAGCAATCAGAAGGCAAGCATATGCATATTTGCTACACTGAGTCCAACTTTTGCAAGTAAAGACGACGTTTACAATTATAACGATTGAGAATGTCGTTTTTTTTCATGCAATTTTAACCCATGTTTCTCAACCATCATCGATGTTTCATCGCTAAATTTGACAGATACTGACTGTGAAGCTGCACCTAGTCATTATGTAAAGTTTCTGAACACAAGGCATTCCAATTAATTTTTTGGAAGTCATGGGGATAACGATGCAAGTTGGAGACAGCCCTGTCATCTCCTTAACTCAGGATCGCATGGTTAGGGATACACAGGTGTATAAAAACAAGTTGATGGAAAAGCACTGTAAAAACGTTTTGATCAAAGCTTCATGTATTATAAGTTGGTACGAACTTTCGGAATTGTTTCTATTATTTTGATTTATATCCCATTTAGGTGTCGGAAGACGTCTCGTTTTCTCGCCTCTTCAAATCCTCTTGAGCCTCTATTTCCGAAAATACTTGGGAATCGCAATGGGCTTCTACACCGCTAGTTTCGCTGCATCGAAACTAATATTGACCCCATTACTCCAAATGATTTTGGACGAGTACGGTTTCAGAGGGACGTACATCATCACCGGAGGTTTCATGCTGCACGTTTGTCTCGGAGCCTGCCTATTTCAGCCAGCAAAATGGCATCAGGTGTTAATTCCTAAATGTGATAACGAAAATGTTATCGAGCCAGAAAGTGACTCACTGGACTCGAAATCAGCACTTAAAGACTACGAAACCAAATATCAAACTGATGAGATTGAAAAACAACTATTTCTGAATAAAAAGTTTGAAGAAACGAAAGGAGTACAAGATGTGACTGTGCCAATTCCAGATAAAAACGGACAACTGAAACCAGATTCCAACAAAAACACTGCAAATAGAAACCAAAATGAACGTCGTTTGTCAGACTTTAGTATTAACCTAGAAAGCTCCTGGGATATTTTTGAACCCATTTCTGCCGACCCGTGCACTAAAAAGCACGACATTGAACCTGATGAGGACAATTCGAAAGGTTGCTGCACCATCTTTACCAACAGTCCTTTTTTCTCATCTCTCGATTATTCCTTGCTGAAAGAAAGACTATTTTATTTATTTTGCATCGAAAATGCATTTCTAATCGTTACCAACGTCTACACCACAATATTCGTGTTTCAATACGGGATTGAAGTCGGTCTCCCCCCAATGCAAGCTGCTGGTCTCATTTCAGCCAGATCATTTGGAGAAATTGCTGGAAGATTGGCTGGTCCAATAATTATAACTTTCGTCAAAATATCGACAAGAACCTCCTATCTTACGTGCATGTTTTTGCACGGGATTTCCTTAATTGGTAAGCGGTTTGTGTGTACTCCATATGTTCAATTTTGGGGTTCAAGATAAGACGTTTTTCTCATACACTGATTTCAGCATCAT
Organism: Kryphioiulus occultus; assembly: GCA_034687865.1. Classification (NCBI taxonomy): domain Eukaryota; kingdom Metazoa; phylum Arthropoda; class Diplopoda; order Julida; family Julidae; genus Kryphioiulus; species Kryphioiulus occultus. The sequence continues at coordinate 6,860 of JAQGAF010002727.1, forward strand.
TTTGAAGTACAGTTTTTTTGGGGAAAAAAATACGCGTTTTTTACGCTTCCAATTGAGATTGGCAACAACGCACTGTATATGGGTTTCGAAAATTTACACGTGTTTATTCTTATCATTTTTCTTCAATAGTAATGACAAAAATGACTGCTATAGCGACAATGTTTGGAGTGGGTGGAGTGTCTGGAGGACTCCTTGGAGCTGCTGTTGGACTCCATGGCATGCTAATAATTGAAAAGATGGGTGTCAAGAAGTTGTCATCAGCTCTAGGACTAGGAGCGTTTTTTCAGAGTTTTTATCTGTTTATTTTCGGACCAATATTAGGTACAAATATTTAGTTTTTTAGATTTTTTAAATTAAATATAGTAAAGCAAGAAGCATACTGAAAAATCGCGTGCACAATAGTGAAACAGCTGGTTATAAAATACATTACATCTAAGAATAGATTCGTAAGATTTTCAAAAATACCCTTAGATCAACCAAATTTTTAATTTCTGACTACGTGTATTTTAACAGGTTGGGTTCGAGATGCAACTGGAGCTTACAGCTACTGCCTAATTGTTTTGGGCTTTTTCCAATTTTTCGTCACTGTTATATGGCTGTTGGAACCTCTGCTGGTTGGAAGGAGTAACATCAACGAAGCAAATACGAAGTCATCACATAAATAATTTATACATAAAAATCAGTATTTAATAAAAAAACTATTTAATATTAAATGTCAATTCTTGCTTCTCCAATTTATCCATGACATGCGCGACAACATTTAATGCCCAAGAGTCACTATACTGTATATTCATATAGCTGAAATATAATGCATCTACATATATAGTACTTTTAACTCTTCAAAAATAAACTTCCAGTTCGCATAAAAGGCAGTATACGAAAAACAATTTTAAGGTCATACACATGTGGGATATGCACAATGGAAGTCAAGACATAGTACGTGCACCAGGCACGCTAAAATTCCCTACATTGTACTCGCATTTTATAAGTCAATTTGTATTTACATGTTAATGATTACACAAAACTTCAGCGTGTTCTAATAAGCAAACTAGGACTAATAAGTAGTTCCAACACGGGGATTTCCCCCGCCTTAAGAGTTGAGAGATGCCCAAGTACATAGGATGTATTGTAAACAACGCAGCCTAATATATTCTTGGGAATCTTGGGTCAAGTTCAATTATATTTGCATGCATTTGCCAATTTTTCCATCGCGCACGTCAGCAATAGGTCAACCCATAACCCTAATTTAGACATGATGTAATACCCGTGCACAGCCACGGACGTCTTCAAACACTGATCACGTGGTCTCGATACCTATTAAATTGGTGCAAAATCTGCTTACTCAGATCAAGGAGGCGTGCTTAAACATAGTAAGAAGTTTTTCGTATACCGTATATGCGGTTTCAACTGCATACACTGAATGGGGTTCGAATGACGTGCATATCATTCAAGTAAAAGAAATGTTTGTAATGAAATAATGCTGTCCTTCAAACCCTCGAGTGATTCTCAATTGCTGCGAGAAAAGCAGCGTCATATTTTATTGAGTGTTGAAAGACAACTTCGATCATCTAATATTACATTTTTATGGAAGATGGTCGAAAAGTCTACGATTTAGACTCGCTCAGCAGCAGCAATACGTCTGTGCATAAAATGTCCAAAGCTTCATGTAAGAAGCCAGGGAGTAAGGTCAAAGGGCGAAGACCTTCGATTCCCGATGGATACGCCATGGAACCTCCTGATGGTGGCTGGGCATGGGTTGTGCTCGTTGGATCCTTTTTTGCAGGATTAAACACTGTGGGAACGATGTCCACATTTTCCGTAATTTTAAACGACCTCACGTCAATTTTTTCAACAACCACAGCGACGTTATCCTGGATTCCTTCGGTGGGAACAAGCACTGGACAATTCTTGGGTAAGACTTTTTTGGGCTCTTGAAAGCAAGAATAATTCATCTGCTAGCCATTGTTTCGACTCTGATTGCAAAATTGATTTTGAACATTCAAAAATTGCTATTTTTTTCATAAATAGTGAATATAATTAACCATGATAAGCGCAATTCTACCTGTATTAAAAAAATTGACAATAATAATACTGTGGAGTAAACAAGAACTTTCACGTTTATGTAGACACGTACATTGAATACACAGTATACAGGGTGATCATAAGTCCTTCCATCATTACAAAAATTAATTAGGAAAGTAAGGGGTTTTATGCTTCCTTTTAAATGCTACCTGAATAATTAAAATCTAAAATCTGCTATTAGAATTACAGGTTATGTGCCTTACCCAATAAGGAAATATCAAAACTGGCGCATCCCAGTTAAGGGCCTCCATATAATATATCATTGGAGATGCATTATGACATGCAGAAAAACAGGTTTGAGCGCAATTCTAATGCTAAATAAATAAAAAATGTGCATCATATGACTTGTTTTCTTATCGTTGGCAAGCATATAATTTCAACGTAAATGTAAAGTTAGATATTTAATTAAAAACTGATATTCTCCAAAAAAAAGGTTGCAGAAATGCGTGGACAGATGCTATTCCCACGTGCTTTTTTCTCTAATTCAAATGTGATTGTTTGTTTAGTAACAGATCCGCATTATGCAACACCGTCGCCATCTAGCGACACACTTTTGCAAACTGTTTTTGGAGAATTATGAATATCATTTTCAATTAAATATCTAAATCTACATTTACTTTGAAATTATGTACTGACTTGCCAACGACAATAAAGCCGGTAATATGATGCAATTTTTTTTATTTAATATTATAACTGCGACCAAACCTATCAATATGCATTTCACATGCATCTCCAATGATAGTAAGTGTAACATTAATTGCTTCGTAAACAGTTTTATTGCTTAATTAAAGGTCCAGTGTGTACTGTCGTCATCAATAAATACGGCTGCAGAAAAGCTACAATCTTAGGTGGACTGCTCATTTCTAGCGGACTCACCTTGAGCTATTTTGCATCAAGGGTTGAATTTCTCATAGTGACATATGGCGTCATAGCAGGTGAGTAAAATTATAACACATATACTATAATGCAGATTAGACGCTACCCCAAATATGCACAGAAAATTTTTTTCCATCTTTACTTGTCCAGTATACATAAATGACACCTGTACTAGCTTTCAAAATTTATCTTTTCTATGTTTTTATTTTGTTTTGTTCTGTTTGTGTTTATCATAACCTAACCTATCCTAACTAAAACAAACATAAAAACGTAATTGCTGAATTTAGCTGCCTCTCCGTCAGACAATCCCTGCCAGCCTGCGAGCCGTTAGGAGGAGCCCACTATCTCATAGTGTCTATGGCGGAACAGGGTCTAATCCATAGTACAGCCGAAAACTATTTTTCCTGTATATCTACTAATACAGCGTTGCATATTTTTACACAGGAATGGGATCAGGACTTTGCCATGCCGCATATCCCGTTATTCTAAGCCAGTATTTCAAAAAATACTTCGGCATTGCAATCGGATGTTTGGTATCAAGTTTCGCAGCATCTCGTCTGATACTGACGCCCTTAGCTCAACTTATATTGGACGAATATGGTTGCAGGGCCACGATGCTCTTGATGGGAGTTGTGACATTGCACATATGTGTTGGAGGTTGCCTTTTTCAGCCAATTAGATGGCATTCTGTTTTGGTGCCTCTAAAACAGGAATTAGATGGCAAACCTTCCAAAATTTTAAATGGAGAAAGTATGAAAGAATCAAAAGGCAATGACAATTCGACAGAAAACGAAGTGGAAACTAAACTCTTAAATGGCAAAGACGTGGAAGCAGTCGAAGTGTCTCACGATGACAAAAACTCAAACTCACAAACGCTAAAATATGCCACCTCCATTGAAAGCATGAACGTTGTCTTCAACGAGGACATGGTGAAACCCTCTCCAGAACGTCCCAAGGAAATATCGTGCATGGCATCGTTGTGTACGAAAGGGCCGTGCAAAGTCATCGACCATTCCTTGTGGAAGGACCCTGTCTTCTACGTAGTGTGCCTTAACGGTGTGGGAATTCTAACTCTCATGATTTATGGCAACTTGTTTCTGTTCCCTCTGGGAATTGAAATTGGACTTGCACCTATGGAAACTGCTTCAGTAATCTCTGCAAAAGCAACTGCGGACATTGTTGGAAGGCTAGCTGGGCCATCACTGATCACGTTGTTGAAACTCCCTACCAGATACTCTTTTATGCTGCTTAATGCAGTACACGCAATCATCCTGGCAGGTGTGTTCAATTCGATCTAGTTTTGCTATATGTAGGCATGGTTGCACCAACAAAGGTTAACAAACCCAAGGTAAATCTCTGGCTAACCAAAGAATAGCATTGCACCACAGAAAGTTAGCAGTTAACCATGGGGTAACCATGAGGAAAAGTTAACCCAGCTAATAAGCAGGGTTACATATGGTTAACCTTGATCTGTACCAAGGGATTGTGACGGCCATTATGATTTCAATGAAATATTCAAAGACTTCCTAGCTGTAGCAGCTAGGTTATCTACAGGTTTACTAACTTTGTGTTAAAAATCCCTATTGTAAAATGGTGCAACATAAATCTGCTGAACCTCAGGTTAACTTGTGGTTATAGGTAACTCCAGGTTATCTAACCTTTCATTAACCTGCAATGGTGCAACTGGGCCTTAAGAACTTCATAGATTATATTTATAAAAGGAAAGCCTTGCACCAAAGAAAGTCAAACATTGACTTCAGATTCCCTTGCTACAATGGAGGTAGCCATTTTGGTTTCAATTAAATATTCCCATAATTCCTAGCAACAACTCGTTATCAACTAACCTTATTTACTAATCTTGTTTTGAAAATCCTTATCGTAAAATGGTGCATAAAACCTACTGACTCTATTGAGGTAAATATAGGTAAGTTGGCCTTTCATTTAACCAACAATGGTGCAACCATTTCAATAATAATACAAGTTCATTTAACTTTCCATTAACATTTAAAAATCCAAATTATGACACTTGCTTCATCACACAACTATCTCAGTGTAATTTGTTATTGTTGTTGTTGTTGCAGCATTTATAGTGGCCAATTCTTATCAAGTTTTCGTGAGTATGGCAGTTTTGTCTGGAGTTACATTTGGGGTTGTCATCGGTCTAAATGGCGTTCTTATGGTGGAGTGCATGGGTGTCAAAAGACTGTCGTCAGTAATTGGATTATCTGCATTTATTCAAGGATTCCTGATGCTGCCTATTGCCCCTACTATGGGTAACGTATATATTACATGCATTTAATTTCTAAAATCTCACAATTGATGGGGGAGATGAGTTTTCAATTAGCATGCATGAGTAATGTTTTTAAATGTGACTATACTTAGTTTTGCAATATCCCTGGCTATTTTAATTTAAATTGCGTTGTTTAATCGCCTTTTTTGTCTTACACTTAATACAGGATGGATTAGGGACAGCACTGGAAGTTTCAAAGAAATTTTCTTGTTTATGAGTGGACTGGAAGTGGCGATTGTTGTTTTGTGGAGCTTGAAGCCGTTAATAGCTAAAATCAATAAATAAAATTAAAGTATTAAACTTGACTCAGCCTTTAATGAATGTGTTGTCTGTTATAAGGCGTTTTTGCCTTGAGGGACATTTGATCCGGATGTTTAATAATGAGATTCGGAGAATACAGCACGGCTAGCTTAAATCAACTGTGATTATTTTTCCATAAGAAAAATATTTTCCTCAAAACCGGGGAGAAAACAACTTACAAAGTTGCTACATGCATTGTTGAAGCATTATTAAGTTAAATTACGATCCAGTTCTGATTATGATGTAACCACAAATACGAAAAAAAAACTCAGTAAAGCAGTTTCAGCAAATGATATTAAAGGCTACCATATTCAAGAACGGGTATACACGAAGTATATTTTTGAAACATGTTTTGGTCATATAACGTTCCTCAGAAATGACATTTTCAACATCCACTGACTTCTCCCTCACTTTCCAGGATTTAAAACGAATTTTCATGACCAACTTTACCAGTGAAAGTGCAAAAATATGACATGCCAATGCAAGGAATGTTATATTTCTTGCTTATTTTGTCTGGGGAGAACCCTGTTATAACATATGACATTTATCAAAAAGTTCGTTTGCAATCAACATATTCAAACATGGAAGAAAATCTTTGTATAATCGATTTTATATTTATTCGCATTTATTGAAGAAGAAAACAAAACGAATAAAACTCGATTACAAACGCCTATTTTTCTAAAATTGCTTGTTAGAAAAGCACATTACTTGGCTATACAGACCTTTATTCGTTATGCATTGTTAGGAAATAAGGCCCAGATCTTCCATTTTCTCCAAACTGGGTACTGTATTGAGGACTCGTAGTTTGTTGTGATCACGAACAAGTTTCCGAATTAATTGCATGGTAATTATGATAAAGAAGATTGCATGGTTCTACACACAAGCAGTATAATTAAATCGTGGTAGTAATGTACTAGTCCTCTCGCACTTAATATGCAAGTCGTAGTGTACTGGTTTGATAAACCAACGAAATTCTTCACATATAAAGATTAATTTGCACAGATCCCATAAAGAAACTCTATAGCAGACGATTTGGATGAATTATCCACTCAAGCAGGTTCATGGCATGTTATTTTGTAACTACAGGGTCGAATTTCTCATTTCGACCTATGGAGTCATGGTTGATAAGCTCTAAGTTGAAAATTTTAAAATTCAATTGGCTCTCGGATTTCTTAATGAGTAATGTAGTTCTTAACAACTGACACTATAAACTTTAAAACTAACATCATCATGAATCGAGAATGGTTTCTCTGTATTGTAAATGTTCTATACATTAAATATCTTAACAGTGGCCAGAAAGCCAGGGTGGAAATCCAGATTACTTGTGATTAGATAAATCAAAGTTTTGTTATTATATGGCCAGTAACACGATTTATTACTTTTCAACGAAATGTGCATTGACCCATCTGGATTTTAATCAGAAAAAAAGTTCGAGTGATTAGCCTTATCAGTTCATGAAAATAGCAAGCGCTATTTGTTTTTCTTATCAATAAACTAACAATGATTTCAGCAGTAAACTCGTATATCAATAAAGTAGCAATCATGAAGAAATACGAAATTGGCATTGTTAAAAAATAATTACTTTACCGTGCCCATAAGTCATTACAGTACCGTCTATCAACAGAATTTACAAATGTTGAGAGTTTTCGTGAATTTTGCTCATACAACTTGGCCCCTCATTTATTTATCTTGCAGTATTCCCACTCAAATTCACAAGTCGATTTCTCCGACATTCAATGATAACTTTGCAGTTATTTCCCTGACATTCTTTCATGAGATTTTTCAAAAACAAATAAGAAAACAGTGATTTTATCCCTATTTGTTTTATAAAAGATGATGGCTAATCAATTGGCTGATGCAAATTATCTCTATTTCCCTAATATTTCCTGACATTCCCTGACACTTTCATTTCCATGACATTGCCTGATTTTCCCGAAAGCTTTCCCGGACTTTCCAGAAAGTATGAACCATGTCTTGCGAACGAAAACTACCTGTATTTCGGTAAAACTCAAAAAACTGAGAAAAATTTCAAAATTACGTATCAAATTCATTTTATAATACAATTTTATGTCATATTTTATTTAGAATCAATACAACGGTCAGTTTAGGTAAACATTACAGCGTTTTGATATGTGCATGATAATGGTAGTTGGGTAGGCTCCAGGGTGGTTATTGATACCAGACATTTTGGCTGAAATTCCTAATTTGTAATTATTCTTCTAAAATTTTCGACTACGGCATTTCTAAATCATCAATTGTACAGGTCCTAAATAAATTTCGAAATGGAAATGTCAACCTATTAAATCATTTGAAATTAAGGTCTCCTCACATTGGCAATTATTCAAATCTCAGGTACAACTGTTTCATATATTGGAATATGGCAATTTACATTACATACATAAGAAAATACATTACCATTTGACAGAGAAGAGCATACCACGCAACTGCATGACTACAACACCACTGTACATGTACATTCAACTGTCATTCGCCTCAAAATATTAACTAGACACCTCTCCTATCTCAAAGCTTGCCACCTCAGTAAATCTATATCCACTGATTACTCGGCCAGTTATCTATAGTTAACTCCTACGAGTTCGTCACTCGTCATTGGTTGAGACACGCATTTAAGCCCTGGTTTTCCTTAACAGAACCTTTTTTCTCTTCAATTCCAAATGAATTGTTCAAACTTTTGATATCGTTGTGGCCAGGAGCTCGATGAAGATACCTTAGAAGAGCAACACATCGACAGATGCATAAGTACTGAATGCAAAACAGCTAGCAAGAGAGTGAAAAACCAGCGACCTGTTTCTGAAGACATCCTTCGATTAATTCGTCAACAGAAAATCAGCAAAATAAAACCAAAATGGCGAGAAAAATGGAAAAAGTGCAGGCCAAAATGGTGCCTCCTGAGGGGGGTTATGGTTGGGTCGTTGCTTTCGGTTGTCTGTTGAACACCATGATGCTCTCCGTACCCACCTTAGCATTTGGGATTGTATTAAAGGACCTGATCAGTAGTCTGGGTGTAAGTACTTCAACAGCTTCATGGACTATATCTATTCAGTTGTGGATGTCACAGATTATATGTAAGTAATTTATGAAACTAAGTGTTGGAATGGCTAGGGAGAGCCATTCAGTCTTCGTAGTCGTATAATGTAACGTTTTAAAAGCCATAAATGTGACGTTTTAAAGTTGGAAAACATGCAGTTGCACGTGTGTATTTTAAATAAGATATATATTACAGTGCACATACTGTATTTAGCAAGGAAAATTCCAGAACATTTCAATGACTTTTTATGACTTCAAAAATGTTCAATGCCTATTAGAATATGTGGCCGTTCATGTTTATGCCATCTTTATATAGTGCTTTTTTAGAACATTCTCTGCCACAGTGATGACATGATCATTGGTAAAAAAGCAGTAGGCGCAATGTTTTGCGATAATAATTTTGTAAATTAATAAAGGCAAAAATCCCATGACCCTGGTGCAAATTTCATGACTTTACATGAGTTCCATTACCTGTAGACCCCCTTCATAAGCATTTATTTCTTTGTCACAAAATCCAAAAATGAAAATTTGACCATTTTTCAATATCTGTGAACCGTGATAAAATTATTATCAGTAGGCCTACTGATGAGACTGATTCGAAAAAAAATTTGAATCGCTCGATATGCCATGTTTAACCTCAAACATATAGAAAGAAAAACGCTACATGTACATTTTAAATACATATGTATTGCAGAATGCAGCTAAGAATAATGCAATATTCAAACGTTGACCGCGTATCTCGATATTGTAAACAAATACTGCATAGATAAATTTAAAATGCAATAGTTTGAAAAACACAGTGCACCCATACAGTATGCGTTTAGAAATCATTGCACAACTACAGTATACATGTGAATGTCACACGAGTTCAGAATAAAAGACAACCTGGAGGAGTCGATAAATGATATACATGTACAATGTATCTGACCTTTGCAAGGTACATGTACAACCGTTTATCAGTATTAGACTTTATACAGTGAAATACAATGCATTGAATTTTTAAAAATAGATTTCGTGAACAATTGATAAAATTGTGAAAATTATCGATCGGAAATCCCTCACCTTCTATTAATGACATCGTCATATCTTAAACTATAATGTTTCAACACAAAAAATCAATGGTGTTTTTCCCCATCCATCCATAATATGTCCTACAACTTATTAAAGTGCAAGCACTTTGAAATTTTAAATACATATATTTTCTGAGGCATTCCATTACACTGTATTTGACCTAAACTAAAATATATACATGTATAACTTATATCCCGTATGGGAATGTCAATTTGGCACAATTCGCTAAAGACACGTTTAGTGACATCAACGAAAAGTGCAGGTGACATTACAAATTCAGTTGGTGCTTTCTGTAAAATTGCCATTAACACTGCATACCACGAGAGCAATAAAATGTTTATTAACATTGCATTTTCATCTAGTATTAACGGTATACTGTAAATGTATAACTGTTTTCAAATAATCGCATATTTTATTTCAGCCCCACTTTGCACGATGTCCATCAATATATTTTCATGCAGAGCGACATCGATAGTGGGTGGACTTGTAGTCGCAACGGGGTTAATTCTGAGTTACTTTTCAAATAGTATCATTGCCTATTACATAACTTTCGGATTTATAACAGGCAAGTTGTCTTTTTATTTGAATATTGCCATGCTTAGTATGAAACATTTTTAATAAGAATAAATAGATTCAACACTGAAATTCACACACATTCTACAAATTCTACACATTCAATTGCATCACAATTTGACTTCTACTGTATTTTACATGAAAACTCTGATATTAACTTTCTTATCGGTCGAAATAATCGATTGAAAGTTAGGAGAGCATAATGCGTGCCTATCATTCCTGACCTAATAACAAGTAAAAGAGCAACAAGATAGGTTCACGTTTTCTAGACAACATCAAAGACCGGTAAACCTTGATCAACAATTTTTTACTTAATGATATGACACGTCGGAACATTTCTTGCAAAACATTTGCAATCAAATAAAACGCAAACAATCGATTTGACTTCGAATATTTTCCTCAGAGCTAAAGCTCAAAGTCAATGGGAATTTCTTTATCGATTTAGTAGAGTTATGCTAAAGGAAATACAGCATTTGAACAAGAGGATGAATAATAGCAACGAAACTAGAATATTCATCAAGTTTAAAATACGCGCCAAAAGCTGTAATGTAAAGCGCTTCAATTTGCTTTATTATAGTGGCATTAGGCATAGAAACAAAATACAGTTTTGCTAAGCAGTGAAAACTACATGTACATTGAGGGTCCCCATCCCATTATCTCAAAGAGGGGGGAAATATCACGAAAATCCGTCTGGATTTAAATTATATTTGAAAGTTAAAAAATCCCCTGACTTGTATAAAAATTGTCCAGACTTTCCCAGGTTCACCACCTCCTACCGCTCATCGGCACGTGACTTTTTTCGCCGAATCAACGCTCGTATGATGGGGGGCAAATTCACAATTTCAAACTCAAAATCCACACAAACGCAATCACAACATTTACTTTAGAAAAGCAAGCAACGTTTTCTTTAAAATCAAGAATATATTTAGAAATATGTTATGCGAACTCACGTGCATTTCAGTATTTTTGCTAATCTGCATGTGTTTTATTCATTGGTCCTCACTTAGGAACCGGAATTGGGATTTCTAGGATACCAACAATTGTCGTTGGAAGCCAATATTTCGTGAAAAAGTATTCCATTATCTCAGGCATCACATTCGCTGGATTTTCCATCGGAAGAGTTGTATTTACGCCAGTGGCTGAGATAATCAAAGAGGAATACGGATGGCAAAGTACATTTCTACTGCTGGGAGGAATCTGTTTGAATATCTTGGTGGGGTCAGCACTCTATCAGCCTGTCCAGCGCTATCTTGTCCCAGAGAAACCAGCAGTAACGGCAGTAGAACAGCAGAAAAATGAAGAGAATGTAAGTCAAGGACAAAAATCGGAGACAATGATTAAAGCAGAGGAAACCAGAAATGGAAACCATTATGTCAACCTGCCAGACAGCAATTTTAAGGACGGTTACATGGAAATGAAGCCAATGGCTAACAGTGGCCCATCTCAATCAGTTGATGGAACTGCGGAAGAACAGGAACAACTCATGGCAGCTAATATGTATATGTATAATAACAGCGTGAACGAATGCGATGACAATTCCAATGGAAAGACGTTAAATCCACTGTACGGATTTTCTAGTAGTGATTCCATAAACAAATTAAAAGAAGTGGTTTGGCGACCTATGACAAAGACCAAAAACGCATTGCAGGAATCAGCTCCAAAAGAGCCACAAGTACCTCTGTCCAAGGCAGCAAAAATGAAAAAGTCATTGAAGAACTCCTTGGACTTATCACTGCTCAAGGAACCCATATTTTACATCGTCAGTTGCAGCAGCATTTTGTCGTACTTGACCATAATGTACAGCACCGCCTTCCTAATTCCACTGGCGAAAGAAAAGGGCATTTCGCCAATGGACTCAACATTGGTCTATTCGGCAAAAGCCGGAGCAGAAATATTGGGCAGATTGGGATTTCCGTTCATTCAGAAGTTCGTGAAGTTGGACCTAATACTCTTTTACATTATTATTTGCGGCCTGGTAGGCGCCTCTGTATTAGGTGAATTTTAATTCAGTTTAGTTTTGCAGGGAAGTTGAAAAACATACAATACCTGGTTGCTAAAACGTTTCCACACAGAGGCCATAAAATTTGTTTTATGACACTTTGACCAAAAGGAACAATTAATTAGCAAGGTATACTAGAGCCCCAACAAAAGGGCATTAGGTCCTAGAATACAAAGGACCATGTTGACTCTAACATAATGACATTCAAATAAACAATGTTTCCTGACAAAAATTGATCAGGAAAGCAAGTTATTGCCATTTGAAATCAATGATTGCCCCTGTAGGCTGCATGTACATGTAAGCATGACACCATATTTGTCCACTTGCGGAAATTATTAATCTTATGAATATTTCTTTGCATCTGGTGTAAAAGTTACGTAACCAGCAGCAAACGGCATGACTGTCATAAATGGATACGTATGGTGTCATATTCATATGCATCCAAGAGGGGCAATCATTTTCTTCAATTGGTTCTCACCGGCTCCCCTCATCAGTTTTTGCAAGGAAATATTTTTGATTTGATGTCATTCATTTTTATCACATTTTAGCTATTTTAGTTTTTTGTCCAAAAGAATGCCCCTTAGTCAATCCATGGATAACCGTTTACAGCTGGTTATGTAACTAATACAACAAATGGAAACAAATATTCATAAGATTAATAATTTCCGTAAGTGCATAAATCTGGTGTCATGCTCATGTGCAGCCTACAGGGGCAATCACTTACAAGAAATGACCATAGCTTCTTTTGCTAATCAGCCATGAAACATTTTTATTAGAATATCATTCATTTGTATCACATTTGGGCTTATGTTAATAACATGTGACTAATAACATGTGACCCCACCCATTCACTGCTAATTAATTGTTTCTTTGGGTTCAAGTGCTATAATAGAAATGTTAAGGCCTCCGTATGGAGACTATTTTCCATCAGGTATTCCAAATTAAAATACTGCTGTGCGTAGGCCTAATTTTCGCAAAACATTTCTATTGATCTTATCAGCTCAAGCACTAGTATCTGGATTGATACCATTTACAATTGTTGCATCCTTGTGTGGATTCTTCACGGGTGGTACAATTGTCCTGAGCATCGGAGTCATGATAGCTTCTGTTGGAATTAAAAAGTATCCATCCGCACTTGGACTTAACAGCTTCCTTCAAGGCTGGTTTGCTCTATTTGGTGGTCCTCTTGTTGGTAAATATAACTTTATGTTATTCATTTGGGTGCTATGCACATTTAGTAAGTTATTAATATACTTTGCTTTTGATAAATAGGTTTTGTTCGAGACTTGTTTGGAAATTTTTCGATTTGTTACGTGTTAATCACGTTCTTACAAGTAATCACCGTTCTTCTATGGGGAGCGAGGCTCGGTTATCTAAGATGGTGTGCACCAAAAGCAAAACAACCACAACAGGAAAGTGGAGCAGTTAGGCGCTGACGCCATGACAAAAAGCAAGAAAATCTCGTCCATGACGAGAACATATCGATAAGAAGAACTAATTAAATCTTGCTTATTACAACAATGGAACAGCACCGATGAATTGAGCTTAAAGTCATTTTAATAATTAGTGATTTTGTAATATACTTAGGTTGGCATTGGAATATGCCCGCAATAAAATGTCGATATTATGGATATTGTCGGTGTACTCCCTTAATAATTACACATTACATTTATTTTCTAAGTTGCTCGTATACGATTAATTACGACCCTGGAAATTCTAATTTGGTGGAAGGAATCTTTAAACGAAACCACCGCGGTGGTAGAACCTGCCATTCCAATCCACT
>JAQGAF010002728.1:0-20878 GCA_034687865.1 Kryphioiulus occultus
GATGGATTACACCCCCCTACCACACGGTATTCAGTTACTGATAGTAGGGTACTGAGTTGAGTTGAATTGAATTGAATGTTGTATAACATTCACAGTTTCTGAAAACCATTTTAAGTCATTGATTGGGTATTAGTGTATTTGCACACCTCTCAAAAGTGGGCTTCTCCTAACAGCTTATAGACTTTGCGGGGCAAACTGCAACCAAAGTTAACCTATTGTTTATAGGTTGGGTAAGATTAGGTTTGGTTAGGTTGGGTTAGGTTAGGTCATGTTAGGCTAGGTTAGGTCAGGATAAGCAGAAATGCACATATCCGACTAATACCCATTGATTATTTTGATGGCGTGGGCCATTTGGGACGTTTGCTTTTAACGCGCTGTCTTTATTAACTTCAACCAGACTTCTTTAGGTCAACATTGGTTCTCTAATCTGCATTTTTAGCGTGCTGTTAAGCTTGTTTGCTTGCCATGTAATGCGGTCTTAATTTTGTTCCGTTGAGGCAGACTTCTCTATTATCTGGGTTCGCTGCTGTGCCTGATGTGACACGATAACAATGGCGTGACCGCAAGATGACCAGCATAAAATCCAGAGAAAATGGCCTTTCGTTTAAACTCAATGACGTTCTATAAGTACTTTGGTCAACACGATTTAGGCAAGCACATTATGGTGTATTGCCAAGATCTTGCTTGTGATTCAAAGATGAAGCTTATTTACTTGCTGTCGTAACTAACTGGCAGCAGAATAACGCAAGTGACAGGAATGGTGATATATATCTTCACTGAGCCCAGGTTTTTTAACGACATATATGTCATAAGCCATGGGCTATTAGGTGAATTGCTAGCTCATTGTTGATATTTCCAGTTAGGAAATAATTGTTAGGAATCAACACATACTGTACATGTAAGTTGAATGAGTCACTACACTATGGTTTTTGCACGTTACTGTAAACATCCTGTCATAAGTGTAAAAGATTTCTCAGGCTTATTATATCAGTTTATACACTGTATAACATAAACCTTTGAAACTGATAACTAATGGTCTGTTTTGAGCAACAACATTGAAGGATTTGTCTTATACATGTACTTTTTAAGTACTGTATTGCATGTACGGATATACAGTATTGTTAGTTACAAAATTGATTGTTTCAGCAACCACTTAATTTATTTTTAAATTACAATTTAATACAACTTTGTGTGATGCGCATTTGTTAACGAAGCATTTGGTAATGTCGACTTCGTTATAAATAATGCAAGAAATAACGAACACGTATGAGAAGCGTGATAAAAATATTTCTTTGGGCAGGAAATGTGTACTCTATAACAACGACATTCATTTATCCTGCTTTTCCACGCAACGTTACTTTTGTTGTTTTGTTGGTAGTCACCCGTGAGATAATTAGGAAGCCAAATTCACCTTGTCAAGCTTTGTGTAATATATGCACAATGATTTCTGCATTGCAACATTTGCTACAAAGTAACCAGTGACAGTGTATCATGTTATCCCCATATTGAAGTGGGATATGCATGATGCTAATTGCGATGATGTCAATATTTTGTCTCAAAACATTGACTGGTTAATTCATTCAAATTGAGTTTTTAGTGATTGAATTTTAATTTAAAATTAATTCTTTCGATTGGCGAATAAAATTAAGTTTTGATTTTTCTCATTGATTTTATGCCAGCTTCATTTGGACCATTCAGATGCGAATGACGTGGTCCTATGACGTACGCAGGGTAGCATAAATGCATCACATAAATTGTTTTATGTCATCTTAATAGCGTGCAGCTCGGTAATTAGTTTATGAATGTTATGAATTGGGTCAGCTAGTTTATTAAAGGCCGTTTATAGGATCGAGTGGCAAGATTGCATTAAGTTTCAAATATTGCGTAAATAAATGTGGTAGTACTTATGTAACTAAATCACACATGCTTGTTATCTTCATCGTTTTTCAACCCATTTATAACGTACAAACCATAATGCAAAGCACTGAATTCAAACGTTTTACCTTCTGGACTGTTTTTGACTTTGGTTTTTTTCGGGATTGGTTATTTACGATCCTGCTCGTAATTTTGGGACCTGATTTGCATATTCAGCCAAATTACAATGTACCTTGGTCATCGTGCAATGCGTTCGTGTGGATGCAATTTTTATGGGAACAGCATTTAAATGCTGTTGATTTAGCTAACTTTATTGTGCATCATAAAAATAGGCGCAAGTTGTCCCTTTATGTAAATAGCTGCGTTGCTGTAAATTTGCATCGAAAAGCAGTATTTTAAAAGGTAATTGGTTTTCAGCTGTAGTTGCCTGTGTTTTCGATGCGTACGACTTTATGGTCTAGGTTTTTGAGCAGTGTCTTCATTAAATTTGAAATTGTTAGGCATGCGATTTGCAACGTACTTCATATCTGCCTAGCCTGCCAGTGAGGATAGTACATGTATAACTGCTACCACTTACTCAGAAGATAATTTAAATGTTGGGCTTTACTTAAGGTTGTATTTTTGTTCTTATTAAGGCACAACACAAAAATAGTTAAAAATGTTGACGTTGATTAAAGTTGGAAATCTGCACTGAAGTAAAATAGTTGACACATGCTTTTAATGGTTTATTGAATTCAAATAATTTGCAGATATCACTTCCAGACCCACACAGACTAAAAAAGAGCTTTATAAAATTGAATCCGTGGAATTAGTTTATGAGCACAATATGCTAAGAATCTTGCTAATGGGGCATAAATTAATTTTCTCTTTACCTATCTCGAATTTGCCTAGGTCGGCTGCGCTCATTTATACAAATTAGTGGCTTTTATAGTGTTTGATGGGCGAATGGGGGCCGGATAATTCTTTCTTTAATTTAATAAAATAACTGAACAAATGAACGCGTTTTATGAATATGCGAATTAAAGTCATTGTAATCTACTTAATGCACAGTGATGCATTCATTCGTTGCTTTGCAAACATTGACTGTGGAGGTCTTTTTATGTAAATATTTCCGTTTTCCGTGTTGCGTCAATGACGTAGCTTCTTTCTTGTGAGAGGGACGATAGGGAAATTTATTTTTTGAGAACAATTAAAACGCGTATATTTCTTAAATTGTCTGATTAATTTTGTTATCAAGATGGCGTTAAACAAGACGATTATTTTGTATTTCTTTGGTAGCAAGTTTTTACGAAAGTCATGATTGCAGTGCAATTATTTTCGGTGTTTATGAGGTTTTAGTTAGTCATTAACCCGTTCTGCTTGGGAACGTCCTTCACAATCATCCATAATGCAAGTATGTGGAAGAGATCATGACTTGTGATAGAGGATTAACTCGATATGGCGTCTATAAAATGGCGGATATCTATGTGGCATTAACGCTCATATCCCGAGTACATCGGACGTTAAGGTGCTCTTGATGAATCGATCATTGACTGCATTATTGGATTCTCATGCCTTTGGTCAAGTCGCATGTGGTCAGTGAAACGATGAAACGCGAACGATGGCGACATATTAAATAAGGGGATTAAAATAAAGGGACAACTTTTGCTGCTGGATTATGGAGGGCTTCAGTGAGTTAAATTTGGAAGAGCCTTTGTCGTTGACAATGAAAAATTTTGACTTCTCAATATAACAGGGTTCCCCCAGGCCTAAAAACCTGGAAAATCAGGAAAAGTCAGTAAAATGTATTTACTTTGAAAGTCAGGGAAATTCAACAAGTCGCTAATACCTTTTACATAGATAGGTTAACACAAAAATCAAAATGAAGAATAAATGCATGATGAATTTAATTTTAAAAAAATAATCTAAATTTGCTGTTTCCTTATGAAAATGCAAGTATGTTATACTTCCTGATTATATAAATAAGCACTAAACCCTACATTTGCATGTGCCATATTTTTGCATTTTCATTGGTTAGGGTGGTCAGGGAAATTTGTTTTAAAACTTGTAAAATCAGGGATTTCTGTAATAAATTCGAAAAAAAATGCAGACAATTTTTCATTCGCAATAGTTGCTCTAGTTCACTGATTTCCCAACCGATGTAAATTACCCGAAATGGGTAAAAGTAAATTTTTTTTAGTAATGATGCCTCGGAAGACACATTAAAATGTACAGGTAATAATATAATGAATTAGTTTACCTGATTTACATGTAGATAAAATTAACTTTCTGGATAAGGTGCTTGTGGTAACAATGAGTTTTTGACAAGTGGTTGGATAACAGAGTCAAAAGTTTGTTAAGCTGCATATGATCTATGGTAGTTTATCAATGTTTCGAGCGCTGCATTATTTTCTCTGTAGAATTGTTGGTTCCGGTTAATCCTCAGCTCTAATAATCCGCCCTTGATAATTTGGTGTCTATGGTGTTACGATAAAGGCACACTCATGATGTGGTTAATTTAGGTTATTTCTTCAATCACAGTTACTTCCAATCGATTACGTAAAACCCTTGTCATAAGTGTCAACCAGGTTTTTTTCCAAATACGCTTATATTGGATTACGCAATGTCATCCAAATTTAATTTTGATTCTTTTGACGTCTTTCGCAGCTCAGTTTATGCAAAATATCAGCTCATCCTGAAAACGTAACGACGAACAAATCGATGAAAAATGTTCCATGCAATTTACTGGACGTATTGATTGTTAACAAAACCATCCTGTTTAGACATTAATTTAATTTTAAAATAAAATACCATAATATTTTGCCGTCCTGAAATAATTGCTTATTTCATCTTTTATAAAATGCAAGTTTTTGAGTTTGCTAAACATACTGTAAATTGAACTGCATTACTCGTGCATTAAATCACACTTTGTTACCTTAACAACAAGGTCTGTTTAATAGAAAAAAATTGTTTGGCAATTAACAAAATGGTTACTATGGCTGCTTTCAGCATGTACGGTCTAATGTATCTTTCTACCAATTCGGTTCCGCGTATTGTGTCGATACTGTCTAACGACTCAGTGCGGCAAAATGAGCATTATATCTCATGATGTAGGTTCGCGTATTATTGAGCGAACATTTTTAAAAACACAAATTCGAGTTGGCCAACCTGCATTTGCTGCCAGCAATTTCTTTTAGGTTTTCATCCACGGCACACTGTAGCTGGTTCAGTAGTGAGATTCTCTGGTTGAAAATACAGGCCTGCGTGCAGTAAATCTTCCAATCTCCGGACATCAAAAGAAGACGAACACGACGTGACAAAGATAAATGACATTTTTGCGAGTTTCAAAAGTGTTTGACACGGCAAAATACCCAACTCGCCTATATTTCTACTCGGGTTACTTAATGCCGTGTTGCATTATACGCGTGCAGAGACATTGCCTTTCATCAGGGAAGGCCTCTGATGATGGATACTCAACTTGAAGTTGGCCTGCTCGTTTAACTTCGTTCCCCTTTAATTTCCCATTTAACCTGCAAGCTATAATGTATGTGGTCGGTACGGTTTTATATTTGGTTGTCTTATAAATATTTGTTAGCATTGAAATACTCTTAAGCGGCTTGTATTGATGTTCACCTTCATGGTGCCATGGAATAGTTCTTGTTTTTATTTTAAAATGTGATAAAATACATAGTCCATAAATTATTCGGTCTGTTATTCATTTATGGTGAATATAGATTGCAAGATATTATTCTCCACGTTATAAGCTTAAGGTTATCCGGGTGTCTGTTGTGCATGGAAGTCGTGGAAAGGTCATGAAATGACATTAAATTCGGGGACATGAAAGTCATGAACAAATCATGATTTGAAGATGGGGTAGGGTCATGGAAAGTTTGCCTTTGATTGACTTACTAGAAATTTTTGGAAAGATTCCCATCAAAGGAATATTTTTTTATAAAAAAAAACAGGGGTAAAATCCGGCACTTGTTATACAGTTTTGCCAAAACGTGTTTTCTAATCATGTGCTTTTGGGTGACTGAAATCTGGCATTTTTGGTCTAATTTTCATACAAATTTCGCTGAAGTCGAAAATTTGTATCGATCAGTAATGATGTCATTATCACTAGGGGGGCTGAAAATCTCTGGTCACGATTTTGTTATTTACTGACAGTCTGACACAGTCAAATATTCAGTGAACATGTTTTTAAGTCTCGGGAAAGTCATGGAATTTGCAATACCACATCACGCAGCCAAGGTTATGATGGGATGGGTATTTTATGAGCAATCTGTACGGCATGGCTCGAATTTGCTTGACTGTGTCCCATGCTCGAAAAATCTTTCGCGCTATAAAAGGGCCCGTATACCCTATCTTGGTTTCCAGATAACCTTACTTTTCAATAAAACATTACTCCTTTCATGCCTGCAAATACGGTAGAATACGTCTACTCCCTTTAAAAATAATGTGCATGACATGTATGGAAGAACATGCTGCAGACTACAGTTTCGTTTCCATATAGCGTATACATGTTTATGGACTTGGTTTTAATTTGGAGTTTGCAAACGTTCTGCGTGATCGTTGCATCATTGCTAATTAGATTTAACTTTTGAACATTAATCAAATTAGGTCCTAATTATTTCTATTTAGCTCGCAATTGCCCGCAGTTTCCACTTCACCTGTTTTACCCAGCTTGGTTATTGCAGCACGGCTCGTTGCTTCTGCTCGTTTACAAAATTGTCAGACGGTTAATATGCAAAATTTGATTTTAACAAAGCAACTTATGGATAGCGTACAATAAGTAGTGCTTTAGGTGTTAAGACCTGTGCTTTCTCTTCTCGGCTTTTTCTTGGGTACGCCGTAGGCGTGCATATGCTTTCTGCGAAACAAAGCATTAAATCGATAGTAAAATATCGATTATTGCGGCGCTGTGTACTCGCTGGAATGTCTTCCCTATAGTCTTGTGTTCATTTGCCGATTGCAGTGAAATTCGTGGAGACGTATCGTCGTCGTCTTCCTTGAACTGATGGATATATTATTGAAATTGTAAACTTTGGCTTCAATGCTCCCAACGTTTTTTTGTCAGAAAGGCCACTGTTGGGTGCGACCAGAATCAGAATGGGCGTTTTTCCTTTTTTTGTAGGAGTAAAATTCGTTGTGTGCAATGCAACCAGTTGTTTATTTGACGATTTGGTCATTGGCCTTATGGTGAAAACGCCCGGTGTTGTAGCACGGCGCAGTTTGTGTTTCAGCAAACAAGAATGATTTTATTAGGACCGTTACACGATTACTTAGTTTGTGACCACATCAAAAATAGCGACGTTTTGCGCTAGTTTTGTACACAGTTTATCGACATGTATCAACTTGTCGTTGAAACTATTTGGAAGACACTTTACACTTTGTATGCTTTAATTTTTGACTGCAGCAGAATTATTTGACAATCCCGAAATCGCTGCATTTCGTGCCAGTTGTGTACCTGTGTGGAGTATGTCACGAATATCTTAACAAACGCAAATGGCATATACTATTCTTCAATGTGCTATAGTTAAAAATAATTATACAATGGTCAAAATAAAAACTTAAGACCTTCATATAATTATTTTTAACTATATCGCCTTAAAGAATATTATATGCCACTTAAAAATTACTTTATAACTGGGGGTTTGGATCAAAAATTGATTTATATCAGTTTTCCAAGATCGAATCGAAATTTCTTTTCACTTCAATGTACAATTCGATTCGTTTGTATCAACTGATCGAGTCAAATCCCACTGAAATGAATGTAGACTGTTTTACATCGTTTTTTTTTTAAACTTATAGCATACTGTGCAAATAACCTTATAACCTATAGTCGAATGAGAAGAATTTTCTCTGCTGTATTGTCAGTGACGTCATCATGTAATGTGCCGATGAAGCATATGGCACTAGCAACACAGCGGACAAAATTTCTCGTATTCGTCTACAGGTTCTAATGCAATCTGTAAAGTATGTTTTAAGTTGTAAAATCGATGTAAAGAATAGACTAGGCATTTCATTTGAATTTGAATTTGAGCTTTTGATACAAGCGGATTCAATTTTCCATTGGAAGTGAATGGAGATTTCGTTTCGATCTTGGAATTCCTGATATAAATCAATATTTGATATCCATCCCTAGTATAAGATAATTCGTAAATGGCCTATGCTATTCTTCAGTTTGATTTCATTACAAAATAAACATCCCGTTTTTTGGCACACCCAGTACTTGCATTTCGAATGAGTTTTTTTTCTCTGCTGCTGTCCTGCTCCCGAACGTTGGCTTCTCCTAATGGCTGGAAAGATTGCAGGGATTGCCTGCGATTAGGGCAGCTGACTAAAACAATTTCATTTTTATGTTAATTTAGGTTGAGGATGCATGTAGGTCAGGTCAGATTAAACATATAAGTAAATTAAACAATAAACAAAAAAGCATAAATTGTTGCAGCTATAGCACAGGTGTCATTCTTGTTTACTAGGCAAGTTGGGTTGAAATGTACACTTTTGTGCATATTTGTAGCGGTGATTCTTCTGTAGTATATAATTTTCCCATTCACTTTAGCCAACCATAAATTGCATTTTTTTGGGATTGTCCCCGTTTTGTGAGGCGTATTGGATAAGTTCTAAAACACGTTTAGTAGAGTCACAAGTTTAGAACACGCTATGTACACTCAGGTAACTTGCATATTGACGTGTTTTTGGCGTATAGTTTCAGAGATTAGATTGTCAGAAAAATGCCTTTGCGATTCCACATGCGTGCCAACATAAATTGCTAAACGCTGGAAGACAGTCAATTTTCCGCCTTTTCCCTCTTTTTTTACGACCATTAAATGAAGATTTTATGCAGCACTAAATATGCGTCATTAGCATGTTTAATGCGATGCAATTATTGACTCGTTGTAGGCCGTTTGTTGTCACTTTTTCCTCGTTACTAATTTGTCTTTGCCAGCAATTTCTGCCATGCATTTTAATGAAACTTTCCCTCACTTCGCTGTATGTTGAGAAAATGTATTCGGCTATAAAATTCGATGTAAAAATTTCCCTTCACGTATGCCTATCGTCCCATTTTTCTCTCGTCACTCATTGGTTATTAATATTCTGGTCACTGCCCAGACTCGCTTCGTTTTGTGTGGATGTTTACGACAAACTGCCTCCCATTTCACCAATTCATCGTCTCATGCAGCCATTGTATCCTATTAACGGGTTTTATATCGATGATTTATTTCCTGCAATTTTTCTTTAATTTTCCGTTTCCCGTCGGCCCATTATAAATTTGATCGCTTTGGAATTGCTCTATACGTGCTTACCCTATTCCTGAGCAATTCATTTTTACAAGGATTTTTTTTTTGGAAATGCCACTTGAGGATGATGTATTTTTGGCGTTGTATGACACTCACGAAATACATGTATCGCATCGGGCATCCTGGATTTACTTTTGTTGGTGGATTTCACTTTTTTCTAAGTTGCCGTGCTGCACATGCGGAGTGCCTCTTTAAATAAATATGCATGTAAAATATTTTTGGAATCTATCACCCTAATTTTTCAATGACCCTGCACGGGCGTTCAAAATCTGGATGTGTGTCATTTAACCTGACTTGTCGGTAATGCTAATTATTCCAGGTTGTGGTACGATTTGAACATGTCAATATGTTCTTTTGAATGTATACAGAACATGAAGCTTTTTATATTGACCTTACACAGCCCCTCAAAAGCTGGATGTCATGCAACCTTACTAGGCATTAATGCTACAGTAGTTCTCCCTAGATTTTAACATACCGCTATCAATAAGGGTGTGAAACATGTGAGACATTCACGTACAGCCTAGTAGAAATTTCACATCTATTTTGAATCATGCTGCACAATCACATGGTCAAAGTAGTGTGTATACAACGTTATACACGCTTTTCGCTCTGGATGCGAAAAATGTTCAAATGTTTATTATGCATAGTTCATGAACTACAGTTTACAAATCTTTGTTGGCAAATACATTTGAAATATGTCAGGTTGAACGTTATTGTATTTGTATTAAGCCATATGGTCATTTTCATCGATAATCAATATTCGTATTAATACTTGCTGAGTGTGATGTAATGAATTTTCCAAAGGCAATACTGTATGTTTAGCTTGAAAGTGTCATATGGCACTAAATATGGCAATATCTAAGGTTAACCAACTTTAAATGTATTGCCATTTATCACAAGGTCTCCATTACCATGATACAATTCTGAAGTTTTAGGATAAATTTAAGTAAAGTTTCTGCATATTTCACGCGAGGGATACATATTATATCTAATTCATCTTCACTCCCATTATTAGAGGTGGACTTTTCCTTATAAAATTTCGTATAGGCCTACATTGTCTATATTTATTGTCTGTGGAAATTTGCATGAGTGCAGCTCACGTACACGCGTTAGATAATGCAAAACTATATATAATGATGTCAGCGTTTGCAAAAATGAAATACTCTTTTCTCTCAGACGAGATTTTGTCTTTACTGCGAGGCGGAACCCCCATTTGTTGGGCACTAAATGCATAGAAACGGCAATGAAAATACAAAATATTGGTGCAGCATTTTTAAACGTTGAACATGCAGGTTGATACCGCTGTTTCTCAAGAAATCTGAATACAAATTTAGTCTTCATCATGTATATATTAAGGCTTAAATAAGGTGCAAATAACATTCAACATATATGTAAAACCATTTATTAACATATGAGATATGTTCTGTAATATTTTCCAAAAAAGTTATTGTTCAGTTTTGGAATAAGTGTGCTTGTCCAAAAATGGTGAAAGTGAGTCGGGAATGCTATAGGAAATGCTCTACACTGTTACTGGATGTATGCGACTTTTTTGGGTGCCCAAGAATAGAGGGTTTTGCGTATATATCAGGCTGATTAATTCGTTTTCATCAATAGTGTGTAGCTATTTAAACGGTGATAAATGCCAATGGAAAACGATTTATTCCGCGAGTGTACGAAACTATGACGACGTTAGCATGATTAGTATTCATAAAATGTCTTATTAAATAAAACCAAGTGTGCTTTTATATAGCTTTTTAAGCATATACACATAGCGTAATTTCATAATGGAGGAATGGATTTTTATACGTGGTCGTACAGAGGAGAAAGAAAGTAATGAATTTTTCTATCTTGCTTCACATTTAATCTTTTAATGTATGGCAGTTTTGGGATCTTTAATGTGTACCAACAGCATTTTAAGTGGATGAAAGAGAAACTTTAACGTTAGAAATGGACATTTTTTTTTCAAATACTAAGGCATGTGGATCGTGTTGAATTGCAAGGCCGAGTGAATTTACTTGTAGAAATGTAGTTACGTTAAGTCATAACGTGAAATATGGTAATGCTTATTCCAAATTGACGTACATTTGATAAAATAAGCCTAACATTTTGATATCGTTTTATTTCATGGCAATTTTCAAGATTCCCACAGAACCTGGTTAGGGGAAAGTTAGGGGATTTGTAACTTATTCTGGGGATTTCCTAATTTTTGATTATAATTTCAATCCAGAAGGTTTTTCATTAACTTTGTCAATCTTTGTGCTTTTCATTTGAAGGTCCCCGTTACAATAATATGACAGATTGATCATAAAAAACGGCAGTATCGAAATTTGCCAAATTAAAATAAATGTCGAGCATCCCAGTACTCCAATTGAGAAATATGAATTATGTAGTTTGATGTTGATTGAATTCCTTTATTATATTGAGTCAGTATTGGTCGATGAGAAAACCCTAATGGTCAGGGGAAAATAAAGTTTTAACCTGGGAAACCTGAGAAAGTCAGAGAATTTTATATTACTAAAGTTGTGGAAACCCTGAACTATTTTGTATCATTTGAGACTATCATTTAAAACAAAATTTGTGCTGATATTTCTAACACGATATTTGTCTATGAATAGACAAGTGGTTAATTGATAATGTCATCTCAGGAATAGCCTAAAAAAGGTGCCATCTAATTTATAAGGGAAGGCATTTACATGTGTTTAACGCGTATTATGCTCTCTTTTAGAGATTAACTCCAGAGGCTGAAATCTTACGTTCGCCTAATAGGCTTTACAGTTTTTAATCAAAAGATTTATCTCAATTTTCTGGAATCACTAGAAAGGGAGCGCGTACGAGCTATTTGAAATTTGCCTAAACGCCCTTTATTTTTCCAATTAATCTAGTTATTTCGCCGAGGCCAAGCAATTTAGCCCGAAGACGTCTTACTGAGAAATGCGCGATTATTTCTAAAGATGCTATCTGAACAGAATCGTCTTTTTGTTATCTTTATGAGTTAAGCGCACGTCGCGAGGACCGCATTAAATCAATTACAATTTACCTAATTTGAGACAGGAAACATCGCACCTTTTTCGCCCATTACAAATTTATTGGAGAATGGTGCTTTTTTATGGTTCGCAATTTCAAGTGGCTCTGGCTCTTCGGCTTTTGCTTTGCCAATTAACGTTGGCTCCACTTTATTGAGCTATAATCTCGCCATCGCGAGCGTGTTAATGCATAAAACAATAGCAAAATAGGTTTTTCAAATACCCGCCTTACACCTCCTATATTGAGTAACGTAATTATGGAGTTTTTGGTGCGATCGTTTCTATGCTTTTTCCAACGATCAAGACCGTTTTTTATTTCGTTCCCACTGGGCCCCTTTTCCTCTGGACCGATGCTTTTACGAGCCTGTTTCCGGGCCGATGGAAAAAAAATCCCAAAAAGACGTTCATGCACCGATAGGCAAGCGCTGGATCGACTTTATTATACCAGAAATGCATACCAGTGTCCCTTCGTGAAAACACATTTTATGGACTTCTTGTTCGGGGCAGTTTTCTTCTGTCCTGCAATCTTCGATTAATTTCTACTCCAGATATCCCTTTGTAGGCCATTCGATCCCAGCGCCATCTATTATGCATTTCTCAAACCGAAATACGTTGATAAATGGCACTGTTGGTGGAACTATGATGCTGTTGCAAAGTACAATCTGCACCAATGATGGAGAAAGAAGCACGTTTTAAAATTGGGTCAAGCTTGATAAGCACTTTACAAAAGTACAAATGGAAATGGTATAAACACATTCTTACTGTAGATTTCATTGTGGAGTATTGGGTCAGAAAGTTTGGCGAATTTGTATGACTTTTTCGATTTACGTAATTTTCTAGTGGCAGATGTGCATAAAATATTGTAGTACCTTGACATTTTGGTTGCCCCTCCTGCTTTTAAGCAAAATACTCTAGTAACTGGCATGGTGAAATGAGCTTTAGGGTGTATTTCAGTGTACCAGCTCCAACAAAGACATGCCCTCTCCTTACTGCTCGTAGGCTGGCAATGATTGTCTGACGTCGCATGCAACTAAATCAGAAATGACTGTACATTGTAAAGTTAGTTTAGGTTGAATTAAACACAAAATTAAAAAGATAAATTTCTGCAGCTAGGACAGGTGTTACTCCTGATACCAGACATTGCGCCCCTTAAGCCCAATCAACCAACAAACTCCTGATACTAGGCAAGCAGGTCATTGATTTTTTAGTTTTCGATGAGTTTCTCACTGCTCAATGTTCAATGCTTCGGAAACTCCAAAGCATTCTGGAAGTTTGCGAAAGGTGTCAGTTTTAGGAATTGCCCAAGTTGCGAAGGTCCGGCTCTTATCTCGAATGTAAGACAACGCTGTTCTAGATGTAACGTGAAAGAATGTCGAAATCAAATCTAAATTGATCAACAGCTAGTATTTCAAGTGGGATTTGCGTTTGCGCCGATGCGAAGATGGTCGTTTGGTAGATATTTGGTGAAGCCATTTGCGGCAGTTTGCCGAGGAAATGACCACTAGTGAAGCGATAAAAAACTGAATGGAATTCTTTCGAGATCATTTCTGAAATCTAGTCGTCTCTGGTCAGCTCACACCTGCATTGTTTGCAACTTGGCCAAAAAAACGCTATTTTCCTCGGGCCAATCTGACGGTCGAGTCTTATGGTCAGCTTAACAACGTGAAATCCATTTACGAGTGCAACGCCGTCGTCACACATTTCCTTTCCGTTTATCTCTAATATTTTAGATATGATGCTCTTTTGGTTTATTTGTTCTGAGATCTTCTAGATGGAGTCTCTGTTAAAAATGATTTTTTTCTTTCCACTGCCGTCTGTGGTACAAATTCGACACTCCATGGACAAAATGAGTCAGTGAATGGGACTAAAATCAAGCTTTTACCATTTCATAACACTGTTAAGTCATTTAATTTCCCAAATACAAGTACCCTTTGTAAAAGGGTGGTGTGAAACCCAACCCATCTGCTTTTTGCAATCTGGAATATCTTGAAAAGTGTTTGGAAATCCAAAAGAATGAATATGACCACGGTATTGGAGTTTTCGTCGTTCAATTTCAATTTGTTAGCAGTGGCAATCCTTCTTTATTCGAGTGAAATTGGATGCCTCTAATGCTTTGGAAGTGCAATCCGGTGTCTAATAGCTTCTCGAAAAAACCCAATAATTTCTACCCAAAATCACGCCTGATTCTTGAATGGTAAGAGAAAGAGGTAGCCGAAAGCGCAAAAAACGCCATTTTTTTCTTTTTTATATTTATTTATCGTATTTTTTATTTTGCGGAAAAAAGATGGGCAATATTAGATTCGCTCTCTTCCTTCCTTTAACAGACAATTCTCCTGAAATTGAGCCATTTATCATTGAGTTTGAATATCACACTTTTTCAGTATCATTTCTCCGAATGCGATGGCTTTGGAACTTGGGAATTTCAGTTTCACTGATCAAATTCATAGGAATTGAATTTGAATTTTCGGGCTTGCACGAATCAGTGTGGTCCAGTTTGAATGGCCTTCTGAGTTCAAGACAATCTTGTGTAGCTGGTAGTAGAAGGTAGCTTGAATTTATTGACATGCTTCGTTTCTGATCCAGTATTCGGCGATATGTTCATTTTTTATGTTTATTTTACTGTGTACTACTCAATAGTTACTTCTTTTGTATGATTGTACATTGTGTAACATTCTTATGTAGAAATACCAATTTATTTGCAATGGGGCATGCCTGATAATGTTAATGTCTTTAAAGGTTGTTATCAAATGCGGACTCAATGAAATGATATGAGCGTGTAGTGTAAATGTCATGAAAAAATATAAAATGTCAAGCACGTGGCTTGAACATAACCTGGTACTAATACATTTTTGAGAAACCATCAAATTGGCATTTTTAAAATTGCCAGATGTGGTAGGGTCTTGTCTAGCAACTTTTGAATTGCCGAATGTGCATAATATGTAGGTTAAGCAGAAATTGCGTCTTGTTTGATAGTAGTCTGTTGAACGACCCTTTTTTCGATGCGAAAGTCTTTTTTGACGCAATACTTTTGAGAATGAGTTTTTGTGAACGGAAATGACATCGCGCCCCTAGCGAATCCCTAGGTTCTCTAGCAGTTTCCCCTTCTTCCACTGTATTTTTAATAGATTTATATATAAGGTCAGTGCAGTTATATCTATCTAGACGAAAGCAATTGCAATGCGAACTATTTGAAATTGTGTGCAACCACGAAAACGGATATGCTCAATATAGGATTCAATTCAGATGGAGTGACACGATAACATGACAGAGGAGGATAGGGAGGAGTAAAGGCAAAGAAAAAAAGAGAGCAAAATGATCTTGCATCTAATAGTAGTAGCCAGTGTGGACTAGATAATAATAGATGGTGCTAGGTTTTTTCCGATCCACCTACTCCGTTTTTTATAATGGGCTGCCAAAAGGATTTATAAATTGGATTCTGACACAGCTGTTGGAAAGACTTTTAAAAAGTTGGCTGGTTTCGGTGTCCAATGCTGGAAAACTGACTGCAATCATTGCAGCACATCTCAGTACAATTTATGTCAAAATTCTTTCAACTTCTATGCAAAATTTGAAGCTGAAATCTTCTAATATTACAGGAGACGCTGTGTAAATTTTGCACTAAGCTATAAAAAATTGTTACAATTTTTCTTCTTTCACATAAAAAGGAGAGTATGAAGCCCTCTTACAGTATACAGCATTTTTGGACACCTTGGTTTTGCATATATGAGCTTAATGATTGTCTTGGTAGACGTCTTTGCCAATAACTATCGATTTGGCAGACTCATAAATACGCCATAAATGGTAAATGCGATTTTATTTTTGATTAGGCATTATTTTATTCTCAAATGAACTTTTTATTGAACATTATAAAAACATCATATTGAAAATAATTTACGCTGGCAAACTCTTTGACCAACAAAATGTTTTGACAAATGATCAACAACACTGCAACCGCAAACATCTTACAACTAAATAAGATGTGTTGACGAAATCAGACAAACTATGCATTTATTTCAGCAATTGTTACCTTCAACCATTCCATTCATTGTCTTAAGAATCATTTTTGTTTATCGCGAATAACACTGATGATGCATCGTGTTTCATTTGTTTTTCTTGTTTAAAGGTACATGTATTTTGATTTTCATTGTAGTGGTTGCATGGTGGAGCGTTTGTCACGCGAGTTTCTGCGCTTTAGTTTTTACCCAGATGATGTATTTCTGGTCTAGTTGGCAAACTAATTCGCATTAAAACTAATTGTTTATTCCGTTCTAAGCATTCCTTAGGCAGACAGCTGGAAAAGCAAGCCAGACACAATTCATTTTCGAGGAAGCATTTTGGCTTACACTACATATTGTAATCAAAGAAAATTACTGCAGCATTAATTATCCCTCGTAGCGTAGAAACCGGACACCGACTTGGTGTTGCTTTGCCCTATATCATTTCCGGTCATTAATTAACCTCACTTGATCAAATTTCAAGGAAATGCAGAAAAAGTTGTGCGATGGCCAAGCTGCTGCTGCTGCTGCTGGGTAATTTGATAGCGGTTATTCCCAGAAGTAATTTTCTTCCAGTATTTGACTTCCGCTAACTATGTATGCGGGATGCACTGCCATTAAACCTTGTTATTACCTATAAATATCCCAAAACAGACGTGGTTTTACGTGCCTGTTAACATGAAAGATTGAGTAATTCACGATTGATTTTCCTCCTTTCAGGTACTCTGGCTTTAAAGTTGAATTTCATGGAGGTCCCACGTCATCCAATAGTTGGCGAAAGGGCCGAATTACGTTGCGTTTACGACATGGAGGGTGGCGAAGTGTATTCGGTGAAATGGTACAAGGGAGCGAAGGAATTCTATAGGTACCTGCCCAAGGACACCCCTCCATCTCAAGTCTATGACGTCATGGGAATCAAAGTAGATGTAAGTAATTTTACGCTTCATTTCCAATCATGTTTATTGGGGATTTTGTTCTTGGAATGATCTACTTACTACCTGGAGCTTTTTTGTGAAGCTTGAAATTCGATTTTTAATGAGGAATGAGAATGAAAAGGAATGACATTGCGAAAAAAAAATTGAGTTTCAATTGTATGTTCAGGCGTCCGTAGCATGCTTCCCTGCATATCGCCAGGTAGTTGATCATCTAATGGACGTTGAATTTTTTAAAACCCAAGTTCTTAATTCTTAATCGTGTGAAAACCACATTTGAACAAAACTGCGACGGTGTGAAACCTTAAAGATTGAAGAACTGGGAAACCATGGCAATAATAACGAAGTGTTCAGAATCTAACCAAAAAGACTTTTTTGTTATCTTTACGTTCTGTCGATCTACTTTGCTATGCTTTATTTAATCAGCTTTTGATGAAAGATAATTGAAGTTGCATATTTTGCAACGGTTGAAATTATAGATCATTACTTGAGTTTTTCTTATTGATGCAATGATAATAAATGGGAAATTAGAGTCGCCATTAATTATACGCATTACTCCTTAGATTTAAACATCATGAAAGAATTGAGCAATTTCCGCAGTCAATTTATTAATGTATGTTCTTCCTGGGTAAAATAATTTCTTGTAATGTTGTTTAAATATTTATCATTTGGTATATTTACATATATTTTGGCCACAACATGGTTTATTCCCATGTCTCTATTTTAAACTGGCTCTTCCATGGTGAATTTCAATAGCTCTCAGACATCAATTTGAAAAACGTTTGCTTTGTAAACGTTGCCTAGGTGAACTGGGCCTAACGTCCTTCTTCTATAGGAATTCATTTTAAAAATGTTTTCGTCTTACTTACCAAAATAACTTCTTATCAGTATGTCAGAAATTTCCTTTGTGTGGTTGTAAGCATGGCAACTTTATTTTTAGAGCATATTGAAAGAAAGAGTTTTGCGAAAAAAAAAACATCCCCGAATCTTCAATATCCTGAATGTCTCATTTTGAAGCACGATGCCATCATTTAGATTGGCTTCAATTTTCATACGACCACGTTTTACTTATTTAAAATTTAATTACCGGACCACAATTTTCAGTTTGGGTTATCCAAAAGTGTGACTGGCGTTTTCCGTTATTGCGTAAAACTACACGATTTCAAAATCACTCTATTTGTGTAAATATTTGTCTTAAGAGAAGTCGTGTCGATAGGCCCTACTAAATTCGTTCACTAGTAATCTAAGACATTAACCATACGGCGATTTGCAAATGTGTTTATTTGGATTGACTGATTCTGCGGTTAAACGACGTTTATTTAACTTATTACCATATTTATCTTGGCGCTTACCTACTAAACATGCGCAAGCCTAACATATCATAATTGTTGGTTTATAGCGATGGGGCAAATCTTCCATTTAGCTCCTAACACGCTGGGCACTCTGCTGGCAGCTGGGATGTCGTCCAGTTCCGTTTTATGACGGTTGGGATGGAATTATTAATAAGACAGTCCCATTACATTTGCTTTACGGTATATTAATTCCTCCATTGCCTCGTCGTTATGCCAGTCTCTGGCAAGAGGGCTAGGCGTCTGCTATTAGCCAAGTTTGCTTTTTTATTAGTTCGGGGAAAAGTTGTAATGCTCGGGCATTACGTCCAAATGAGTCTGCTTTTAAATTCTTGTTTCGTTTCCAAAAGCGCCAATTGGTTGGTGGCATTGTGGGAGTTGAGTTAATGTCACGACTATTTGCCATTGCCCATTTCTCTCTCTCGACTTCACTCGATGGATGGACCATAAAGGGAATTCTCTAAGATAGAATCGTGTGTAAACGAGAGGTTGGCCAAAAAAGCTTTCGTCCCTTCATTATTACTTTTCGCCATAATTTAGATGCTTATTTCTGAAAAATGCCTCACCTGATACCCGTCCCGAGGAGACCCAGCCTTTAACACTGCTTTCGTCACACGATAACGATTGTAATGAACGAAAGTGCAATAATGATAATAACGATGATGATGATAGCCAAGGTGGAAATTGCCACGACTCCACCCATGCCAGCCAAGAGCAATTAACGTTATTAAAAGGATGACACTTTTGGGCAAAACGTATAACGTTTTCATTAGGGGTGCAGGGCCCAGGATTGATCGTTGCTCGTTGATGGCCCTTGTGGGAGCTGGCAAATGGGTGAAAATGGAGTCGGAGCAAATATTTCTTAAACGAAAGTGTTGCAAAATTAAATACCTCCCCCCATTCATAGGTGTCTCTGTGCGCCATTCTTCATTGTCCAAAACGACTTCATCGTGAACTCCCTTCGGGGCGGGTTCCCCAGTCTGCGAATGTGTAAAAAAATATACACAATAGGAATAATAATAATAATAAGGATAATAGATGGCATGCTCCGGGCCACCCCCAGGACCCCTTGGGTCCCCCCACGCCTGAAGCGATGCTGAAATTGAGCGATTTTTATTACGCTTCTTGCACTTGACTCTAGATGGGTTTAGCCCTTTGAACTTATGCCGAGACTTTTTTCTCTGTATGTTAATGGAGGATGCTTGCCTTATTGGTCTTTTATGCTGGGAAAGGAAGATGCACCTATTTAAAGGCGCCAATCTGAATTTTATATTTCCAACGTAAATGCGATCCGCAAACTCGCATTTCTGAATTCGTCAAAAACTTGTTGACATATGAAAATGTCGTTGACAAGATAAGATTCTCCGATCATTCTCGCAAAGGGATACGAAACTTTGGTATATCAATTTTACAGAATTGTGGTGCACTGCTTTATGATACGTGTTCTTTTTGAAATCCATTAAATTTGTGCCGTAAAGGAAAGTTTGAATTATATAAGACTAAAGTTTGGAGGGCAGTCTATTTCTTCAACGACTAAATTCTGGTCCTGTTTATAAAATAATTGGCCGAGGAATGATCGAGCTAGTTGTGCCTCTGTTTAATTAAGGTTGGTAGCCTGTTCGCTATTTCGCAAAGGCCAAACAGTAAAAAACACCCCCAGGAATGCCGCAGTATTGAGGCAATTCATTGTGTAGTACAATTGATGTCGTGCGCCAAAATTGTTTGCGACTCCAATGTTTAAGCTAAACTCATTAGTCAGTTAGAACATTTGCTCTAACAAATTAAGCTTCAAATTAATTTGTTAATTGCGTGCCCACTTAATTGTTGCCAATTCGTGGTGTTGGTCACCAACGAAGTCCTTGCGTTTATCATTTTGCTGCATTGCATTCACGATCCGAAAAAAGCCCAAAACACAAGTCGTATTTTTAAGTTAGAACTTTGCCAGGCACGTTCCAAAGCAAATTTGTGAGACAGTATCAAAGTCGGACAGTGGAGAAGACGGTAAATGGACCGTTTGAACTTCAGGAAGAACCCCAAAAGTAATTATCGCCAAAATATACAATGACAATAAACTGCATGGGTTGAGGTAATGCAGTAACGCATGTTAAAAGATAGTAATTGAAAAGAGTGGAATGATTCTGTTTGATTGTGAGGAAGTAAGGTTATTTGCCTCCG
This sequence comes from Kryphioiulus occultus, assembly GCA_034687865.1. Lineage (NCBI taxonomy): Eukaryota > Metazoa > Arthropoda > Diplopoda > Julida > Julidae > Kryphioiulus > Kryphioiulus occultus. The sequence continues at coordinate 20,633 of JAQGAF010002728.1, forward strand.
TCATGTCGCCATACCTGTATAATACATGTAAATACAGTCTGTTCTGTAATGGAGGAAATGTTCTACAAGCTTTTCTTGTCATGTATGTGGTTTGGGTCACATTGCATACAATGCTGGTTTGGTATTACACTTACGAGCAAAAAATTCGGGCCACCTGCATGTATTGCCAACAAATGTGCTTTTTTCACATCAACAAAATGTCCGATTTAAACTCGGAAAAGTGTGTTATTTAGAGAATTTATTCGT
>JAQGAF010002729.1:0-20875 GCA_034687865.1 Kryphioiulus occultus
TCAAATCGGACAATTGGTTGATGTAAAAAACAAAGCTTTGGTCAATACATGCAGGTGGCCCGAATTTTTTGCTCGTAGTGTATATTTACTGCAGAAGGCTAGAAATCTGTTTCAATGGTCTATGATTTGCCAATTTCGCGAAAAATCCACCCACAAAAAAGGGTTTTACTCGTTGGTGGTTAATGAGACACTGTTCCACTTTTGCTGTACAGTAGTTGTAATGCTGTTAATGAATTACCTGTAAGGCTGGTGGCACATGCAACAAACTGACAAATAGCAAATATCATTTCCGACTTTTTTAATTGTATATCCATACTGTGTGTAAAATAATCCATACGGAGGTCATAAAATGTCTATTACATGACTTGGACCCAAAAGTACACTTAAATAGCAATCAATAGGTGGGGGAAACCAAGGCTGGATTAACCTATAGGCAAACTAAGCACTTGCATAGTGCATCAAGGGAAAGGAGTACCAAACGAAATAGATGCTTAGATTGGGTGGGGCTAATATTACCAAAGAAATTTCTTACAGAATTATTGACTTAGATTCATCATTTGCAATTTAGCTTTTCTAAAAATTCTGCCTGCGAAGCTTCTATTTTTTTGATCTTACAAGTTGGTATCTTGAAATGTGGGCTCTTTTTTTCTGTTTAATTAATTACCTAATGTAAATTCCATAGTTTTAACCAGTCCATCGATGTCGTTAATGATAACAAGGGGTTAATTTAAATGAAATGAAGAGCCAACAGCAGAGTGAAGCAATGATGAACTGGAGCTCGATATGGAAACAGATAACATCTGATATCATGTGACTCATTTCCTGTTGTGATAATCTATAATATCATGGCAATAGCATTCAATTTATCCGTTTTGATGGTTTCCACAGAACCTGGAAAAATCAGGGGATTTCAGAAGGTGTTTCATCTGTTAAAAAGTGCATTTATATTTTAATGGTGTGTGGAAGCCTTTTTTATTCAAAGTTACGAGTTATCGTCATATAACCATATTGATTAAAAACATTATTTATATTAAAGGGCAGTTACTTTTTACTTTATATTGCTGGATGGGAAAACTCTAAAAGCTAAGGGAAAACAAAAAAAATTAACATGGAAACTTGGGAAAGTCAGGTAATTTTATGTTACTAAAATTGTGGGAACCCTGGTGTATGCAAGAAGCAACAATTTGAAGAAAACGAGTGCCCCTGTAGGATGCAAATGAGCAGGAATGTTTATTAGTAGCTGGTATACCAGGAAATAGTCAGCTGCAAAAATCTTTCTTGATGGTCTTTATGGTCATGTTCCAAAGCAACCCAAGGTCGTTTGTAATTTATGGGAACGATTTTAAAACATTGTTTTGTGTTCCTAAAGGATGTGTACCTTTCATTGAAAATATCAATGTGACTGAATTGACTCAGCAGGTGCGCTAGTCTGAGTTTCACCTTCCAAACATCGCTTTAATTATGGTCAAAATCGAATGGATGGTAACTAATTCACTGATTCTTAACCAATGATAATGTAACAATCGCGCCACATATACGCGCTGGTACTAAAAACCAAAAAAGTTCTTTGGATTCTGATGCATCTGATATATGTTCTCCCATCCATACATTTCCATTTAATTGTTCTTCTAGGTCCATTTGCTGTAATAGACTTTCCACACTGTAAATAGTTATAGTATTCCATTTTGTGTTTAGGGACATTTTAGGCAGTGCTTGGTTTTGTTTAAGGTTGCTGGAGGTATCATCGACATTGAGCCTGATGTAATTAATTTCAAACAAATTCAAAGTATCAATTCGTATTTAGTCATTTTAATAAACATTAACCAGCAAAATCTTTAATGGAACAGTATTTAGTGTTGGGAGGAAAACAAAAATAAAACAAATTCGTGAAGTGGTCATTTAACAGGCCTCAGAAGCCTTCAGGTCATCGGTAATGTTGATTGCTTTTAGAGCGGCAGTCACCTTGGTAAGATCTGGAGCTGCAAGTGTTTTTCCTTGAGAGAAAACTTGAACAACATCTGAAATTAAGCATAAAATGGGAATTATTCAAAAATAATGAAACTTTGATATGATTTCATTCAGTCTGACGCCATTTCTAAATCATCTGTCTTACATCCGTAATTTTTTCCATCAGATCCGCAAAGTAATGTGGCGTAGTAGGAGTTGGGCTCTGCAGCAATGATGGTCAGCGTTTTAGGTGTAGTTTTCTCATCATCTCCTTCTAATGAATACAAGTTATAAAAAATATTAAAAATGTACCTACTTAAATTATACAGTAGAATTCAGCCAACTTTTCTGTAAAAAAAAATTCCTAACACAGGATGTCTATAAATGATTGCAGCAATTTCGCGAAATTTTGGCAGTGGTATTATTATAGATATGGTAATCGAGTTTGATGATATCAAACAAGCATATCTGAATGTTTTGTCCGGAATTTTCCTGTGCAGAAATGCTTCCTCCTTCCGCCACTAGAGTGCGGTGAATTGTAAAATTTCATCTCCTAACTCAGGTTCCTCCAGTGGTGGTAGGTGGTAACATTTCACCGCCATATATTTATAAAGAAAATCTTAAGAGAGATGTTTGTTTGATATCAACAAACTCTATTACCATAACCATGATAATACGGCCGCAAAAATTTACGAAATCGTTCCCATCATTTTAAGACACCATGTACAGGTATTACTTATTGAGTCCCATAGGCGTAAGTTTTGTAAAACTATCAGAAATAATGACATTTTTGTGTACATTTCTTTTCCTTATGATTGAAATTCTGTAGACACATTTTTTTGCTCACCATTCAGAAAACTTCAGAACAAAAGCTGCGGTTTTTTTGCATTGTTTTTACCACATATTTTACTGCCAAAATGTATTTAGTACAATTAATAATTTATCGTGCATTTACACTGTATCACAAAACAACATATAACAAATTAGTTTTCAACTCTGTTGTTTAATTCGATTAAGAGGGTCATACTACCTATAGATAATAATACCTCAAGATGTTAAATAACATTTTTTCTTTTTATTTTCAAACAAGTTGAATAACTTTGCATTGTGATGTTGTTAAGGGAAAGCTATAGTCCAAATATTGAGAAAAATAATTCAGAAATTATGAATCTATGCCCAAAAAATGATACAAAACATTTCTTTGGAAATATCAGTGGTTGCCTTTGAGACACATCCCTTATTCGGCACTGATTACCATTAATTATTATAATTGCTTGGTTAGCAAAAATAATGGAACATTTCATATTCGTAGAAAGTGCAAGACTATAAGAGAATTTAAAAAGTAAAATGATTAAGTTGGGTTAAATTATTCAATAATTGATTGACAATATTTATTTTTTATCATTGGTATCATTATTAGCATTATTATTATTATTAATACACTGTATTATTATTATTTATTTCTCAACAATTGAAAATTCGTCACTATCTAATAAGGATTATAATAGGAATCGAATCAAGTTTTTGATTCTCATATGGTTAGGTTCTCATTTTAAATTTATTTACCTTGTTTGATTGCCAGTTTCGTATTTACGCCATTAATTGGTGTTCCAGTGATAGTTTTGCTTACTGGCTTGCCACTGAAAGTAATTTTAGATTAACACGTGTTTTGTGTTAAATCTGAAATCCGGTTAACAAAATGGTGTACATACTTTTTTGTGAATGACATCACGGTTTGGAAGCCTCCGCCAGGTAGAAGAGAATTGGTGTGCTTTACACATTTGTAACTGACAGATTCTTCTTTTTCAATGCCTTTTTTCAGAGCATAAACCTGATAGTAATCACCAGTGAACTGCAATAAAAAGTATAACAAATACATTGTATTAACATGTTAATAACTGTTAATAAAAATTATCGTTAACAAGCTTTCTCTAATCTCTTTTAGGGTTTTTATAATAATCAACTTGGAAAACGAACACCCTGTATAGTGCGAAGCAAGATGAATATAAATGTACTTGTTGTATACAACGTACATATACATGAACATGTACACTGTTGAAGAAGAAACCTTGTTTTTTTGGCATGTCATACCTACTTCCTCACAAATCAGGGTCATCTTTTACTGTGTTTACCTGATAAAACATGAGCCACGACCTATGTTCTCTGAGCAATTGCTTGCTTAATTGCAAAGTTTATTTTTGGCTTAACGACTCGTGAGCCTATCAATGAAAGTTGTTTCTAATGGCGTTAACATACTGAGATTATGAGTATGTTACCACCGTTGGAAACCACTTTCATTAAATAGGGTTGTACACTGTAGTAAATTTACGAAAACATAATTCCAATGGATGCATTTCATTATGTGAACTTTCAGAATACACATACAATTTGAATGGGCTTTAAAATAAAATGTGTTAAAGAAAAATTCCACAATGAATATTTGTCAGCAGTCACACCCCAGTATAGCTATACAGTCTATGCAGTCAATTTGCTTCGAGAACGTTGCAGTGGCTGTAATGTTGTATTTTAATTTCAGTAGTGTAGAATAACTGCTAGTCTTACAGATTTGGTTTCTGGATATGTTTGACAATGTCAGTGACTGCAGTGCACTCAATTCAATTTAACGACATACATGTAGCAAATTGACCGAATATAGCTGAACTACTACATGACTTCTCAATAGGTTCAGGGTCGTTATGATTCATGTACATGTATAATTGGTATTCACACAAATTGTAATTTGAAGGAAATTGAAAGCGTGCAAACAAGAAGAGATAAAGTTTTGGAAAATTAGTTGTTACATAATTACAGATGAAAATGTTCATATCTGGGCCCTATTCCACAAAGGTATGCAAAGGTTCCACATGCAAGTGGATTTGTTCCACAAACATTTTTTTACACTTTGAATTATTACTCCAAACCTTCTACACTGTAAATTTTATCGAATTATATGTGTTGTATTCTACAATAATATTTCAATTGACAATTTTCTTGTAAAATTTGGAGAATTCCGAATAGGTGAATGGAGATTTGTAAATAAGTCTTAGTTAAGTGATAGTCAAATCTGATACATAATTTGTGCACCCTAGGCATTCTCAGGGCCTCAATGTCAGATACTCTTCACTGTAACTGATCGAAACCAGCTTTTGTTATCTTGATGACGTTAATAAATTAGCTCAACACTACAAGTTAATAGAAAGTTGCCAATAATAATACTTTTGTAGAACAAAATTTAGTATTAAAGTTGTACATTTATGATGTCACTTGTCAGAACATTACACATTGTTCTAACCCATTGGTGGAACGCCATATACTACAACCCCATATTTTATAGTCCCTACATTTGTAATTGGTACAATTATACTTGTAGGATTTTGTGGAACTGGGCCATGGTGTTTTACTTGTAGAGATACAGTGAAACCTCTCTATGTGGGACACCTATTTTTATTATAAAAGTACCCCAATTAATGATGTGTCCCAGTTAGGGAGGTTACTAGGTTTTTGACAAATGTGAGACAGTACAGTGTACACTACATAGCATATTATCCACAAAAGATTGACTACTGAAAAAGCAATTTAGTGAATATTAACATCACGTAGATTCAGATGTGTTTTGTCCCTCGCTAAACCTCGAGTTTCAATTGCAGATGCTCCCATTTGGCATCACTGCATATCATATTATACACTACATATCATATTATCTACAAAATATTGACTAATAAAAAAGCAATTTAGTGAACATTAACTTCACATTACGATTAAGATGTTGTGTTTTGCCCCACACTAGAAACCTCGAGTTTCAATTTCCCGACGCGCTAATTTGGCAACAAAATCGTTCCACTAAAGAAGGTTTTCCTGGTTGGCGGTTCATAAAACACCGTTCCACTTTCGATGTTACGGAGTGGTTCGCTTAGAGCGGTTGCCTCCAATGTGAATTCTATGGCAAACGTGCGAAGAATAACTGTCCCACATAATAGGGTGGTCCTCTTATAGAGGTGTCCTAATAAAGGATTTTGACTGTATATGCTTGTTTTGCCCAACACCAATTTTCAACACTTGAATTATTACTCCTTACCTTACAAGTTACAAGTACATTTAATAGAATGGTAAGAATTTCTAATAACTACAAGTTGTTCGATATAATTTGTGGAGCGCAATACTGCGAGGCATATTTTTCCGATCCAATGATTTGTAACTTGTTTACTAAACTTGTACATGCTTGTTGAATATAATCTTTAATGTTACTAGGCTAACAAGGTATAATAACCACTTTTATCACCTTGGATTCGTCCAGCGTTGCCACAGGCTTGAAATCAGGGCATGTTCCCGGTAGGGTGAGCGCGGGCTTGTCGCCAGCAGCTGGCGCTGCAAAGGCAATGGCCAAAGAGATGACAAGAGTGAAGAAAACCATTGATGAAGACATTGCAAAGGCTCCTAAGATGCTGATTGGAAGTGTGCTAGTGGCGTTGGTCATTGCCTTTTATACTGGGAAGGAGTCTGGATGTGACATAACTCTGTTAAGTTTTCCACGTGATCTACCAGGTTGACAAGTGAAGGTCAATTGAAAATCGATCAGATGAGCTGAAGGCCAATCGAATGTCTTTCAGACGTCTTTTAATACCTGCTTCTTACCTCATCGTTAAACAAAACTGGGGTCCAAAATAGGACCCGAGCTTACCTTTGCTAACTTCCCATCTTGCATGCACGGAAATTTCGTGTGTTCTACACATGGATGCTATATTGGCTAGCAATGACTTGTCAAAATCTTCTTACAAATGCATTTGGCGCCATCGATAATTTTATTAAACTCATTTTGTCATAAAGGGGAACGATACCCGTTTTCCAAACAACGGCATCAATGCCCTTGAAGTGGAACCCAATCACGAAGATGAAGTTGCATTTCTTTCATAATCGATGCTGGAACGTCTAAGCTTATTTTCCAATCATTGTCAGATTTCAGCCAAAGGTTATATAAAAAATGTAGTTGTAGCACCAGGAGCACCTTTTTGAAAAAGTCTGCCAGACATCAGTCTATTTAGCCCACTACTCCTCAATGCAAGTGGATAAATAAGAAATAAAGTTGAAATAAAGCAAGTACATGTACATTATGTAATCCGAAATAATGAAAATGGACGCACAATCTCTCAATTGCGGATTGATGTGATGATTTTTCTGCTCTTGGATGTTGTGATTATTGTTCGAAACCATGTAATCATTGGAGATGAAATATTGAAATGTAGATCGATAGATTTGAACGCAATTCTAATGCTAAGTAAATGAAAATTGAGTAGTAGTACCTGTGTTAATATTGTTGACAAGTACAAAATTTCAAAGTAAATGCAAATTTACATAGTTAATTAAAATTGGTATTCTCAATTCTCCAAAAACCCTTGCAGAAATGTGGCTCGATGGCGGCGCTCTTCCCTCGTTCTTCCAGAATTATGCAACAGGGTTGTCATCTAACGACACATTTCTGTGACAGCTTTGGAGAATTGTGAGTATCATTTTTAAATAAACATCCAAATTCACAATTTAATTTAAAGGTACTTACCTGTTTTATTATCAATGGTAAGTTTTATTATCAACGCAATTTTTGTAGAGTTATTACTCTACAAAAATTGCGTCATATTACCTGTTTTATTATCAATGGTAAGTACCTTTAAATTAACTTGTGAATTTGAATGTTTATTTAAAAATGATACAATTCTCCAAAGATGTCACAGATTCCAATTTGAACGAAATTAGTCCAAAAAAGGTTCATTTGATTCTAGGAAATGTTTCTGTACCGGTACAGTGTTATGTACTTGGATTATGAACAAAACTGCATGTAACCCGGACCTCACACGGTCAATAATACTACAAATTTCAAAAAAATACCGAGAGTACATGTAATGATGCGTAAAGGCACTGATGGATAACATACCGATGATTATCCAAATACAGATAAGGTCCGCATTGTAGTGTCCAAAGCTTATCATTGGGTTCGATTAAATTTGACTGCATATATGAAACTGAGGAATAGCAGTGACGTGTTGAGGATTCCTTGTTTCATAAATATTTACAGGGTGTTCTGTTTAGTCAGTACCCAACGAAATAAAAATATATCTTTAATACGGTAAAAGTTACAGTGAATGTCTCTGAAGGTAACTTTTAGAGTCGACCACGGGCTATCCGGAAATCATATTTGCCGTGACCTTGACTGTCCCGTTCAAGGTCATCCATGTGTCATGATGGTCACTCGCGAAAAACAATCTAGCTCGCTGTGACTCGTTCAGAACATTTTGAAACCAACTTGAAACTAATTAGGCGTCGCTCTACATCTTTCTAATTCACACTAGAATCCTATCTGCAGCGGTTTCTGACATATTTGCAAAAAAACACAGAGCGGACATTCAAGGTCACGGCAAATATGTTTTCCAGGTAGCCCGTGGTCGACTCTAAAAGTTAACTTCATGTTTATGCCCTATTAAGTATAGTTTTTTGGCATCTCTATGTGAATAATTTCTAAATTGACTATCTACAATATATACTGTATGTAAATCATATACATGTATATTTTTAGAAAATTTAATGATGAAAATATAGGGTTTACTACATATTAAATAAATAAAAAGAGACTTTCCATTTCCGCATGTTCATGTTCGTTACCTCACCTACTGGTAATTATGCCTTTGCATTATATATAAAACTAATTTAAGTATTTTAGAAAGCAAATTAGCAGCCATTATGTTGTAACTGTAATCTTGCTTGAACAAAAATGTACCCTTCTGTTTATAAGGAAACTATAAATAACAATGGAAAATAAAAGGAAAATAAAAAACTGCACATGAAATCATAATATGTAACTTCACTGGGTGTGAAACACAAATTCATGTACATTTGTGAAATTCATGCACATTGATATTATAGCTGGCAGATATTTTCAATGTTTAATAATAATGCAGTACAGTATTTAAAATCACTTCTATGTTCCCCTACCTTTTCTTGCTCTCTCTATCCTAGGGCATATATCAATTATCGAATTACTTTCATTACCATCAATCTATTTTTCATCCACATTGTTTATCTTTAATTAATGTTGGCAGACATTGTTCTGCAGCCAAACAGCGACTGCAAATATCTGTCTAGACAGAACTTGTTGTTTGAAAACTTGTTTTCTTTAGTTCATTATTTCAAGTATGTTCAAGTATCCCCTTCGTAATTAGCATACCGTGCATAAATTATGGCCACTAACCGCCATTATCATTTTGCCTTTTAGACAATTCGCCCCTAACAGTACAACCACCCCATCAACCGCCATTAGCCTATACATGTTGTGGTACAGACATTTGTTCTTTCACGATTTATTCTTAAAAAAATTCATGATACCTGAAAAGTTAGAGAGTCCTCACTGCAGTGTTGATAAAAGTGCATGTAGTCCTTAAACATATTACAATGAGTTTATAATAACATGTTTGCACAAGAACCTTTAAATATGGTTTTATTGTAATGATTGTATTTATTAGTTTCTAAATGTATTTACAAGCAGGTTGGGAACAATAAGCACTTACTACTAAAAAAACTAGTCTAATTAAAGTCACAAATATCGCATAATACTGTAAGTGAAGGTAAGACTGTTGGTTTTGCATAACTGCAGTACGTGTTATTTTGTTGTGTTAATTATGGGTTTACTCGTTTAACATCCTTCAAAGGCAATTAACTCGTTATTGATATTCTCTGTCTGCAACACAGCTTTCACTTTTTCTAGTCCTACATCATCCAAAGTACTTGAACGAGAATACGCATAAATCATATCTGCAAGAGATGAAATCTTTTAATTAGTCATTGATATTTCGTTAACATATATGAAACTTGGGGGTAGTAGACATGACATATTGTTCTTACATCCATGATTTGTTCCATCCGTTACGCAAAAAGCAGTAACCAAATAGCCTTCGTAATCAGTTCCCAAAATGGTTGCAGTTTTACTCATGTTCTGCTTCTCGGACGTATCTGACGAATCTAAAATAAAATTTAATCTGTATTATTAGAAAGTGGAAGAGAATATATTTATGTTAACAAATTCTTCTTCAACAAAATTTGTAAAACATCAATAGTTTTTCCGGAACGCGATTGTTATCAAGAAATATACAGGTTGTTACCCGAAGTAATGGTAGTAGTCAAGAAAACAAACAGCAATGACTCAAATAACTTATGTCCTAAATCCGCCCATTTCTGTAATATAGGGGTCAGACGATATAAATTTGGTTATTTTTTTATTAAAATAAATTTAACTTTTTAAAATTGCCAAAAGAACACCTTAGTGTCCATTTTACTTTGCAAATCAGTTTGATTAATTTATCCCCAACATGATCCGACTATTTTCCGAAACTGACTGACATGCAACATTTTCAAGAAAAGTAGGGCCCTAAATTTCCTAATGTGCCAAATTCACAGCATGCACTAAATGGTATGACCCCTCTACACATTGGTGTGGATTTTGGTCAGTAACTGTTTAGATGTAGTGCCAAATTGAAATCGTTAACCAGTTCAGCAGCACCCTGTACTTAGCTATTATTTATAACGTTTTGACAGATGAATATAGTATAGATAGGATGTCGTTGGGTCATGCCTAGGTCAGTCTTGGGAAGCGATATGGGTCATTTTATTTAAATAATTTATGAAATGTTGATTGGAAATATTTACCTTTAATGATGGCTAACTTTGAATTTTGTCCATCGATTGGTGTTGACACAGACGTTTTGGATATTGACTGGCCACTGAAAAAAATGGTTTATAAACACATTTTGATATATTGTACATATAAATATGAAATATTCTTTGCATATTTTAGAGTCACAAAGAAACATTTTAACATCTTACTCTTTCGTCATGGTCATAATTACTTCAAAGCCTCCTTCTGGCTGAGCAGTGAAGGTTTTCTTCACACATTTGACAGATGACTGTTTCTCAAATCCCTTTGTCAGGCCATAAACACCAAACCATTCTCCATTCAACTATAAAAGGTAGAATTTATAATAGGTCCACTTTTACAATTAATTACTTTTTTTTTTCATTTTTCATATTTTGTCCAAATCCTGTGAATCCTCCCTAAAGTGAAACTACCGATTTGAAATACATAAAATATGATGTTTTTGCTGAGGACTAAATTGATGCATTGCAAATAATCTGCATGATGTTCAGCTCTGATAATTTGCACTAACATTGAAGTATTGATAAGAACTAATAACTAATATAATTATGACTAATATTATGAATTAGAAAGTTGTGTCACCTTGGGGCTGTCCAGTGATTCCATTGGGGTGAAATCAGGGCACACTCCTGGCAAATTAGGTTTTAGTTTCATTTCACCTTCTGCAGTAAATGCATCTGGCATTACTAGATACAGCAGCAATGCACACAAAATGGACGCCAATGCAGCAGACATGGTACTTTTTAGAGATGCAACTTCTAAATCAGCTTCGTGGAAATGATTGCAACTTTTTGGAATATGCTAATTGCTCCTTTTGCCAGCTGTTGTATACAAATTTGGGGATCCAGCACGCATTCAAAGTCTCGACCAATGAAATCCTCATTGGAAGTTGAAGGTCTGTGCCTATTGAATGCAGTATTGTTCCATGCGTGCATAATGTTGCATCATTTGATTTCAGGCATAGCCACGATTATCTCCTATTGTTTGGATTGTATGACTAAGTATAAACGTTTTACTTAATTGGGGTTTTAGCCATTTATTCAAACGTGAAAAATACATTTAAAAAACCTAAAGAAAACGAAAAGGGAGATTTAAGAACAACTAACCGGAAATCACATCAAAGCAGTTAGCAATTTAGCAAAGCAAATCAGTTTATTATTTTACAGTGAAGCCTCTCTATGTGGGACACCTATGGTGCATTCTAAAATTGACTCATCGAGGCGTCCCAATTAGTTTTCCAAGTATGCACTACATATCATCAGTTTCAATTTGCCTAACCCAGAATTTTCTATAACTTGGAGGGATTCTCTTCTTTAGGGTATCAGGTATAATGGGACACTGTTCCACTCTCGAGTACCGGGGTGGCCCCTAATGTTCCCTTAGAAAAATGTGAAAGGTATTTTTAAAGTTGCTATAGTAAATAGGCTTCCATTTTTTTGTATTTTTTTTTGGTATCAGAAATGTTTCAACAAGTATCAAATAAGTCTGATCGGGCACAGAATATACCTATCATAAATTTTAGAAGGATGCCTTACAGTGTACACCATTTTGGAGACCTATGAACCAAAAGACAGCCTTAAGCTTCAAGAACTTTAATTTTACAATGATGGTGGTTGTATTCACCCTAATGAGGTGGTAATTGCCGATTAAATTGGGTTGATGGATTACTCCCCCCTACCACACGGTATTCAGTTACTGATAGTAGTGTATTGAGTTGAATTGAATTGAATTGAAATACATTGGATATAGCAGAAACCTTTCAACAACCAAGAATGAAACTTTAAAAAAAACATCGTAGGTATCTTTTCCAAGGTTGCAAATCGTGTATACCAATAATACACCATAAAATTACCTTGATACCTACTGGATACTAGAAATTAACCAAAGGTATACCTGAAATTTTTTTAAGGGTTAATACTAAGAAACATGTTCAATATGTCTTCCGAGGTATGTAGGGCCACTTACTCAAAGAAAAACAACTTTTGCCCAATTTTGGGTAATTTGACCCGGTTTGGAAAATTTGACTTTAAGGCCGGCGATCCCAGACACTTAATTACCACAATGTAGAATGAGTCGATCGTAATGCCACTGAATGTACAGTGTATTTATATAAGTGGATACTTCCGTGGTTTCTTTATAAAAGCTAAATAAACGGCGAAGGTAATAATAAAATTAAATTTACCTTTGAAATACGTTACAAATGCAATGCAATTAAGCTGCGTTTCAGTGCCAATTAAAATAGTTAACCCTTTTCCTTATGTTTCTATGCCAAATTGCATAATGAAATACGAAGAACTTTCAGTGACAATGTTAGTTGTTAGTGTCAAAATTGAAAAATTGTTGGGCAATAGTATTTTTGAACACCAGAAATGATGCATTTTAGCCCACATTTCTACAGGGTGGGCGAAATATCACTAGCTGTTGTAAATGGGCTGTATTTGTAGGTTGTTGGGTTCACATGTTCAATAGCTGGCTTGATAGACGCCTAGACTTCTCTCCATATAAAGGTGTCTTGGAAGTCATGGCAAAGTCATGAAATGATATTCAGGTCATGGAAGTCATGGAAAAGACATTCAATTTTCAACAGGGTCACTCACAGGGTTAATTCACAAAATAAAAATGTGGGCTTAAATTCTTCATTTGTCACCAATTTCCACAAAAATGTCGCCTATACAGCGTGTTTTTGGCCAATAATCATGTCTCAACAATGATAGATAATGTTTCTGAAAATTGCTAACTTGAATGGCCTCACATTCTAATAGGCATGGAAAATTTTTTGAAACCAGGAAAACATCATTGAATTTGAAATAACAAATCCATTAGACACCCTGCTTACGATATGTGGGGTTTGGGGCCTTTGGTCCAATGAGGTAATTTTTTGGACAAAGCCACACACCTCCTGCATTGGAAGAACACATTCATCGTGTTCTTGGAAATGTTCGTTTCTTTGACAAAACATAGCCATTCGTGGAATTTTAAGTATTCCATGCAAATGCTTATATATGATGAACACAATAAAGTTTACTTGGCGCAAACCCATCAGTAATTATAGAAATACATCCAATTTACAATTGAGGGACATATCACCCATCTGGGCGGCCATTTTGTCTCTCGCTTTTGCTAGATGTCGCCCTGGAGGTGATGGGCTTTTTTAAACAAATTCTCCTTGTTCTGAAACACTACAAAGGTTAGCTGGCGAAAATCCATCAATAATTAATCAAAATACAGCCCATTTACAATAGATACTCTTAATCATGTACCGCCAGATACCTTCAACTCACGGAGTTACATTTCAGGTACATCAATAAAATTTTGGATTACGATTAATTTTAAGTTAATTTTAAGTTAAAATTCAAGTTAAATTGAATCAGGTACTGGAGAGATAAGGTAACTGCATGAATCCCTGCAGGTACCAGGGTATAATTACGAAGGGAATAACATTTTTGGATAAAAAGACTCGCCATGGATTTAAAGATTCTTTTGCATGCTTATAAAATTCATCAGTTTCCATCTTATTTGATAAAACCTAATATAAAGTTAATTCAATTAGAATTTTTTCGGTATTATTCCTTAATGATAAAATTATTGAAGTAACCCATAATATTTCATTACATAAATTTGAATAAAAACAGGATCACAAAAAGTTGAGAATCGGTGTGGAGTTAAAATGGGAATTAGGAAAATAATGAACAAGAAAGTGTTACTTTTTCGCGAATGTTCAAAAAGATGTTAAGATCTGCAGAAAATGAGTTACAGGCTACCATAAAATGCAATCAATTGTAAATTTATTTGCAAAGAAAATGTTCAGCAGTTCAACTTACATCAACAAAGTTAGAAAGTAAAGATAAAATTTAATATACATTTGCGAAGTCTTTAACATAAGAATCAGAGTTCTGTATCTGTATCATTCCTTGTGGTTTTGTGATTGGATTAACAACCTGCGACGGGTTCCAACGTAACGTTAATACCGGCTGCGGTCAAAGCAGATTTCACCTTTTCCAAACTGGCATCATCCAAGGTCGATGCACGAGAAAATACTCCAACAATATCTGAAAAGATAAACAAGCATTAAAATCGTTTAGGGGAACCAAACAGTGAATCGCACCAGAAGCGGCAAATGGTAATTGTACACATAGATTATAGATCATTGTTCTTACATCCGTTGTGTGTTCCGTTTTCTCCGCAAATGACTTCACACAAGCATTTATCATCTACATAGACAAGAGTACCAGTTTTGCTAATGTTGCTCTCTGATGCATCAGTAGTGTCTGAAAAAATGGCAAAGTTTTAAACATTTTTTATTGCTGAAATATTTGGGACATGTTAAAATAATATCTGTACTGTTCTGGATGAATATCCATTTGATACACTTGATTAGTTAAAACTTACCTTTCTGGAGTGTGAACTTTCCTGTCTTCCCAGCAATTGGTGTAGCATGAACTGTTTTTGATTTCTGTTGACCACTAGAAAAAGAAGTAAGATTCACAAAATGTAAAATTTTGTTCATTGTTTTAAAGATATTTAAGATGCAGT
Organism: Kryphioiulus occultus; assembly: GCA_034687865.1. NCBI lineage: Eukaryota > Metazoa > Arthropoda > Diplopoda > Julida > Julidae > Kryphioiulus > Kryphioiulus occultus. The sequence goes on from JAQGAF010002729.1 coordinate 15,173, forward strand.
TGATAGTTGTCATCAGATGTTAAAAGAAATAAATGAAGTAACCTACTCCTTTATCGCAGACATAAGTGAGTCAATTTTTCCATCGGATTTCATTGTCACTGATTTCTTCACGCACTTTATTGTTCCCTTCTTCTCGAGGCCCTGCTTAGCAACATGAGTTCCAAACCATTCTCCGTCCAACTGTCGATTTTAAAAAAACATATTTTTAATGATGCTGAAATGTAACATTTCTCTATGAAGTGAGGTTATCAATAGGGACCATCGAAAAATTCCAAACATGGAACCTGTTTAAGCAATTCTTATGACATAGTATTCCCAAAATAACCAGCTTCACCAATAGTAATAAAGTTGACGTTTTGGTAATATATAAATATGATGCAGTATATGCTTTATAAAGTGGTTCAAATCGTGGGTTATTTTTGCATCATAGGGCTATTTTAATTTGAAACAATGTCCACAACGTTGTCCTTTCGGGCTGGATCTTAGTGAGATTTGTCAAACATCAGAATTATTTTATCTGATTTAAAATAAAACATAAAATGGATAATGTTGATTTAAATTTAATAATTTTAATATATTCTGTAATGTTGTAGGGAGAAACCTATGAAATGTGCTTCATATTTCAAATATTTTTACAAGGTTTTCATTTCATGAATTTATTAGAATTTCAAGCAGTAGTATTCAAATTGGGTTTCACAGAGCTCAGTATTATGATTGCTCATCTGTTCTTCAATACTGATTGTGTCGTAGAGTGTCATTTGATGCAATTTTCGTTCATCATTTACATTAAAATTATATTATTTCGTTATTTAAAAATATATAAACAAATGAAATAGAGAAAATTAAACATAGTGAGCTCGAAAATATTGATTTCGATTTAATCTAAATACAAGTTATACATTTCCATTTCACACAATTCCATTCCCGGGAATTTAAAAAAAAATTAAAGTGTAGGTTTCCGGGATTTCAGGTTTGAAGGCCACTGATACACACTAAACTGATCTAATATGAAATAAATATATACTGCTTATCAAAATATTTGGTTAATATTTTTACTGAATACGATGTTCGTCTTTATTAGTACTGATATCGTATGTATCTTTTTACCCCAAAGAAGGTCAACGTTTGCTTGTTTGTCAAATGTAATTTGTTGCTGGCATTTAACTTCGATTAAAATTGATAATTTTATATCACTATATTTAATGTTCGTTATTTGTACCGTTTATATTCTTAAATTTATGTAGAGAATAATTTTTAATTTAAATGATAAGCCAAAATTGCATCAAGTTCTGCTTTACAACACAAAATATCGGTTAGCAGTTATTTTTAAAGTAGCGATTGAGTTGCAGGGATGTTAAACTTATTTTAATCTGTATTATCTCTCAGTTAGAATCAAAGTTTGATGAAATTAATTTGTTATTCCTTTTTCTTGTATTTGTTGGTATCAGAAACGTGTTTCAACTGGTATCAAATAAGTCTGATCGGGTGCAAAAAATACCTATCATAGGTTTTAGAGGGATACCTTACAGCGTACAACATTTTGGAAAAATGTTGAAAACCCATGAAATACATGGGATATGAAGGAAATCTTTCAAAAACTAATAATAAAATATTAAAGAAACCATCATAGGTATCTTTACAAGTTTGTGCATTTGGTATATACACCATAAAAATACCTTGATACCTACTGGATACTAGAAATTAACTAAAATTATACCTAAAATATAGTATGGTTAGTAAATAAGTGCAAGCGCCATCTTTTAGTATGTCACGTATAAGTTACTGATATCACCTTAAGGCCTTCCATTGATGAAACTGCCTTGAAGTCTGGGCAAGGTCCTGGAAGAGTTGGTGCATGTTTCTCATCCCCAGTTGCAGGCTTTGCCAGCACCACTGTCAAAGAGACGAGCAAAACGCCAAATATCATCGAGGAAGACATGGTGATTTCTGAAATTGTTAGGACTCAAGCAAATGAGAAATAGCCTTTCAGAAAATGGTGATTTGTGGCGCAGCTTGGTTCGTTTTATAGAAATTTTGTCCCTATTTCTGAAGTTATTTAATCGTGAATCAGCACAATGCAAGGTGTCCACCAATTAAATTAAAGAAACCTGATTGAAAGATTATAATTTGAAGGTCCCAGGTGATTTCATCCTCATTATGCTTATTCATGCTATGCAAGTACAACAGCATCGAATTGTATCCTTGGGTAGGAAGACGAGATTAACTTAACTATAAGTTCAAGTTCAAATTGAGAATAAGAAATCCATTAGATTATCTTTCCAGCTACTTTACAACGAAGGGAAACAACAAATTATGATATGTGTATTCAATTTCTCAGCGTTATTGATATTAAGGGTTAGTATATACACAAATGAATGTAATCGTATGATCTGGTGATATTTCAATGTTAATTTCCTCTGAGCTCGACTTATAGAAATGAAACATGCATGCGATTTAAATTAAAAAGTCGTTTTTATAACTTGAATCATTCTTTTTCAAAATACAGTGAAACCCCACTAGTATATAGGACACCTCTATAAGTCCAACATCCCCATTATGTTGGACAGTTTTTCTCTGTGCCTGACATGTACGATTGAACTAACATTAGAGGTTTAGCGGCAACCCCTCTAACTGGGACACCCTGTAACTAATGAGTTAGACAGTTTACATGCACAATCAACAAGAAAAACCTTACATGTCAACTCATTTAGGCCCAATCTTTCCCAAACCCAACTGGAGAGAACCCAATTCATGGTCAGACAATTGGAACTAAGTTTCGTGTCGTGGGTTCAAAAAAGTGTCTGACTCACGTGACCCCTCATGTCGACTAAATTGCTTGTTATACCTTTCTGCAACGTGCTATGACAATAACCACTTCATGTTGGAGAAAATGTAATTTACCTGACTAGCAAGCTTGACTAGGATGCCCTTACAAAAATTTGAAAGGTATTTTTAAAGTTACTAGGAAGTAGGCTTCCATTTTTTGTATTTTTTTGGTATCAGAAATGTTTTAACAAGTATAAAATAATTCTGATCGGTTGCAAAATATACCTATCATAGGTTTCAGAGGGATACCTTAGTGTACAACATTTTGGAAACGTAAGAAATACATAGGATATAGAGGAAACCTTTTAACAACCAATAATGAAACTAAAGAAACCATCGTAGGTACGGTATATTTTCCAAGGTTGCAAATCGTGTACACCAATAATACATCATAAAAATACCTTGATACCTATTGGATACTAGAAATTAACCTGTAAGGGTGTTAGCAGCTTTACATTTTGTTTTCGAAAACCTAACAAACTCTTCTTTAACTCGGACACTTTTGGAACGCACAACATAGAGAGGTTTCATTGTATATTGCATTTAGTGTGCCATGTTCATGTAAGTCAGTACATACATGTATACTATGTAAAAGACTTGTTTTTATATAAACAGGGCCTTCTTAGCAGCATTATGGGCCCTCTGGCTATGCAGTACACTGGAGTTATACTGGCCAAATCACTCGAATTAAAAATTTAAATCATTTCCCTGACTTCCTTTATATCAAGATAAACACTTTAGGAAAAATACTGTGCACTTTCAGGTTTGGGGGCCACCATATAAAGAGGAAAGCTGAACAGACAACATCACAAATGATAGATTTCAACCTAGGCCTACTTTAAAAAAATTTCCATCATGTATTTCCTCAAACATGTTCCTGCAAACATTTTCTTGTTTGCTCTCGAGTGGGTGAACATCATAAAATAATGTTTCCACTCAATACAGGGTGACTGGAAAGCTGGTAAGTGTTGAAAGGAACATAAATACAGCATAGGCAAATGAATTGCTGAGTCGATCACAATGGTCATTTGAAGTAGATGGTTGAGCATGAGACTTGTCGCTTTCTGTTTTGAAAATGCGTTAATCCGTAAAAAATATCGTTTTAAATTGCTGGGAAATTTTGCAAAAAGTGCAAGTTAGGTAAATTTAATTCAAAATTGGCCAAGACAACTTGTCAATGGTTTTTCCAACTGGCTCGTCGATTAATTTTTTAATTTGACTGTACATGTGTATTTCTTTACACGTCACTTTTTTTAAAAGCAATTAGTTTGACGAATGAAATAGTGTTTTGTCGATGGCATTTTTGCTCTACTACTTTGTGGTAAAACTTTGTGGTCTGAAACAGTATGTCTGCACAATGACTGTAGTATTTGAGGTGAAATATACACACATGATTTTGGCCTATATGTTTTCAGTGTGCTTCTGGTAATGTGGACACTATGTTTGTGGAAACAAGTTACTACACATTCTTCTTCTTGAATGTTTCTAGGTGTATACCGGGCTTAAGAAAACGCCATAGGCGAAAATTTTTAAAACTGTAGTGTTTTCTTAAATTGCAGGCCTGCGAACAGAGGGAGGTCTCATGACGTTGAATGTAAAATTTGACTTTTGGTGTTTTACAATTGATTTTCATGTGAGGTGCAAAATTTGTTACATTAAAATGCCAACTGTCCAGCATGTCATGCATAACGACGATCCTGCCAGTATACGAGTGTCAAAGTCCATACACTATACCATACCATACACTTAAGCAGATGTTGTTATTTAAAACAGTTTTGTTATTTGAAACATGTTGTTAGTTTTAATGATATTCCTAGGTATTTTTACAAATGTAATCCGTTATAACGCCAATTAGGTGCATACTATAGTTGCAATCACTTTCTTCAAATGACATTCATTAGCTTTTAGTTCACTAGTTTAATTCAAATTTTCAGACAAACTACTGGAAACTGCCATGGAAGAAATATTTCCAGCAAGCAAAATATGAGAGAGCAATTTATTAGCTCCCAAAATTACCCATGGTCTGAATTAAGTTGTCTGAAACAAGTGTTCAAAAAAATATCATCAAATCTAAAACATTGTTTTGGTAAAAGTCTTGCAACACAACAATATTGTATCAAACGTCCTGCTACTCGATGGTCAATATTTTACAGCACCAATGATATTATAAGTTCATCACATCACTCTGAGGTCACACGATTTCACACATTTTCTTTTAAATCCCAAACACTTTGATGTCAACTTTGTTCATCCCACTTTTCATTTTCTCCCAAATGTTTTTAAGGTGATATATAAGGTCGCCATTTTCTATATTTTTGAGGGTGTCCAAATTTTGGGGCTTAATCACATATCGTGTAATAAAGCTAGGCCTATGCCAATACATTTGTTCGACTTATAGGTTTATGAAGATCGAGAGTAAGGCATTCAAATTTTTGGGCGGTAAACATTAACCTCTTAAATTTCAAGCGAAAGTCAAAATTTCCATAAATTACACAGTTGCGCTTTATGGCCCAGAGATGGCGCTAGAATCGCTATTTCCATAACCGAAAGGGCAACATGCCCCTAACAATTGAACATCAACATAAAACCGTGTAACCCGCATAAATAAAAACTTTTTAAACAGTTATGGTATTACTGACTTTATCTAAATGTACCATGTGTAATTCAATTGCGTTTCCAGTTTTTTTACGTTTAAGCACCAAAATTCAATGTATGACCTAAATCGATATCCGAAAATTGCCACCTTTGCCAGGGTGACCCAGTGATAATCCACGAATTCCCCACATCTCGGAATTGCAGCGCATTCGGAAATGTGACCCTGTGGAAATCCAATAATTCCCTACATCCCGTCATTTTACAGTAAATGTTTTTCTGTCA